>CM056387.1:11080513-11332248 GCA_029718625.1 Synaphobranchus kaupii
ATATTCAAATTAATGTCTGGCTTAATATTTTTTTTTTCCGTAATTTATAAGTAGTCAAGATCATGCATTCACTAATGAATGTAGGCTAAGTCATTCTTGTAATTGACTGTTTTTCATTTAATCTTAAAACTATGGAGCTCAATAACTGACAAAAGTATTTGAATTTGAATTATATACGTGTCTTTTCATAAACTTGAATTTTTTTGTGCTGTATTTCATAAATTTGCATTTAAACAAAGATTGAAATTCAGATTTTAAAAATTCAGATCCATAAATACAAATCTCTCGGATTCAAATTTCTGAAATTCAGATTTTAAAAATTCAGATCCATAAATACAAATCTCTGATTCACATTTCTGAAATTCAGGTTTTAAAAATTAAGATCCATAAATACAAAGCTCTCTAATTCAAAGCTCTAAAATTCAGATTGAAATTCAGATTTTATGTTAACTAGGCCAAAGGTGAAGCATCCGGGCTTCCCAGGAAAAGTAGAAGCGTTCGGAACTGTCGAACTCGCATTTAGCCAATCACAGAGCTGCTAGACTTCAGCTAGCAGCGGCAAGTGCAGCAACGCTGTTATTCACGCCGTGGTGCAGATGACGAGCCGTAACGTTAACGAGGTAATTATATAGTTATATAGCCTACGTTAGTTATATACAGGGTTGATAAACACTCAAAGCGCTGTATTGCTACTAATGTGATATATTTTGCGTTAGCTAAAGATCGGATGTAGCTACCTGCCTGCGGAAAACATTTTACAATTCGACCACTGTAGCTAACCATTGACAGCAAGCAAACATAGCCTAAGGCTAGCGTAGGTAGAGAACATTAGCTAACGCAAAATAGTCACACTAGTAGAATACAGCGTTTTGAGTGTTTATCAACCCTGTATATAGCTAACTAACGTATATAACTATATACTTACCTGGTCCGTGTAACGTTTTTCAATTTGATTACCTGATGCATATATTGATTCGCCAAGGTAACTCATGTACCTGGCTTAGCAACCCACTGGATTTGCAACTGACTTGGCTGGTCACTGGCATTCCTAGGCTGGTCACTCACGTACAAACACAATAAAAAAACAAACACCAACCAACTCACAAAACATTTGTCTAAAAATGGCAAATGTAATCATAGTAAATAAACCATAGGCTATGCGAGTAATTGTGCAGATGTCAGTCAACAGAAACACTAACAGCATCAGTGTTTAGCCCAAATGTATCGAGGCTAGCCTACAGCAGTAGATGAATTGGATACATCTGAAAGCTCATCCAATGACACAATGTCTAAAAGGCTACTGCCTACATTCTCAGCACTGAATAGTAGGACTGTTCCTGTCCAAAAGTTAAATAGTTCTGCCCCATGTTGGATTCCGACCGAGATCGCAGGGTATAGCCTAAGCAGGAATTCCACTGGGCTACCTAGATATCATAAAGTTTAATGCTCGATCGGTTTTGCTTCATCATTCAAATATTTAAACAGATTTTTAATGTGGCAATAAAACCAGTGGACTGTAATTAATCAATTAGGAGCTATGGTTTTAATTTTTAATGGAGTAAAATGACATGTAGGTAGGCTAAATATTTTACTTTGACAAGCCAGTTGTGGATCTCTTATCCACGGTGGCCCCCTAGTGGTAGTCGTCGACATCCCAATTACAGTAGGCCTATTCATATTTCTCTGAAATTATAAATTACAGGTTAAACCCCAAAAGTTCTGTAACCTTCATCTTGGCACAGCCACAGACAATAAAATGCATAAAACCCACCGTTTCTAGTCTACATCAAAAATAATTTTCCCATATAGGAACAATAATAGGCTAGGCCTACCTGATATTATTGAAAAGTTGTAGGCTATAAACAAACTTTCGGTTATAAACTCCTCAAAAAAAGTTTGGAAATGTGATTTCGGTCGATTATTCCTCCCCTTTAATAATACCAATTGGTATTGTATTTTATATCGTTGGAAAGCCTGATTAGTCACCTTTACAACGAGGTACAACTTGTAAGGATCATGCATTCGTGGAATGAGCAACACAGCTAACCGTGTGGGTAGCGGCCCAAAGAAATGTGCCAAAATCCCCTGCAATATTCTTCTGTTGGTATTCACTCTCGTTTTGAGCTTCAAGTGCTGGCAGGTGTATGCCAGTCACAGGTGTGTGACTGGCACCTGATTGGCACCTAATTGACAGCACTTGTGTGCATGGGTCCTGCAACTTTGTTGAGTTTGTGTGTGCTCCAAGCATAAACATGCCACGTTTGTCCCTTCAGGATAAGGCCCGTGCAATAGGGCAAGTGGAAGCTGGTGTTCCGGTACGCAGAGTGGCAGCATTATTTGGTGTCAGCCCTGGTACCATTTCCAAACTTAGGACCAAGTTCCGTGAGACTGGTGAAGTCAAAGACAGACCACGAAGTGGCCGTCCCAGGAAGACAACACCCCAAGAAGACCGGTTCCTCACCCTTGCTTCACTGAGGAACTGTAGGCTTTCTTCCAGAGATTTACAGGCAAGATTTGCACAACGGTACCACAGACAGATCTCTGATCAGACGGTGAGGAACAGACTGCACATGGCCGGTCTTCATGCTTATAAGGCTGCCAGGAAGCCTGCAATGACTGCCCTTCACCGTCAGGCCCGTTTGCGCTGGTGTCGTCAGCACCGACAGTGGAACCTAAGAATGTGGGGCAACGTCATGTTCAGTGATGAATCAAGGTTCTGTCTGCAGAAGCTGGATGGCAGGATCAAAGTATGGAGACGGCGTGGAGAACGCTATGCATATTGCTGCACAGATCGCGTGACACCTTTCAATGGGGGCAGTGTCATGGTGTGGGGCGGTATCTCTCTCACAGGCAAAACAGAACTTGTCATCATTGAAGGCAATCTCAATGCAGTGAGATATCGGAATGAGATTCTGGAGTCAGTGGCGATCCCATATCTCCAGAATCTGGGACCTAACTCCATCCTCCAGGATGACAACCCTCGCCCCCACAGAGCCAGGATCATCACAGAGTACCTCCAGAATTTGGGAGTGGAGAGGATGGAATGGCCTGCCGTGAGTCCAGACCTCAAGACCTCAACCCAATTGAACACCTGTGGGATCAGCGTGGGCGTGCTGTACGTGCCAGAGTGACCAACGCAACCATGTTGGCTGACTTGCGGCAAATCCTGGTTGAGGAATGGGATGCCATCCCACAGCAGTGTGTGACCAGGCTGGTGACCAGCATGAGGAGGAGGCGCCAAGCTGTTGTGACTGCGTATGGATCTTCCACACGCTACTGAGGTCCCTGACAGTGTAAAATGAATAAAGTGTAAACATGGCCAATATGTGTTGTTTTTTCCTTATTACTGTGGGAGAGTGCAATCATCCAATCCACCAAGCAACTCAAAACGAGAGTGAATACCAACAGAAGAATATTGCAGGGGATTTTGGCTTTTTTTTGGGCCGCTACCCACATGCTGTGTTGCTCATTCCACGAATGCATGATCCTTACAAGTTGTACCTCGTTGTAAAGGTGACTAATCAGGCTTTCCAGCGATATAAAATACAATACCAATTGGTATTATTAAAGGGGAGGAATAATCGACCGAAATAACGTTTCCGAACTTTTTTTGAGGAGTTTAGTTCGCCAATGTCCAATGAAGTTGACATTTCCACAGTGACCACCTATCGCACGTGTGGCTGTAATAGCCTACATTGCTGTGGATGTAAAAATATAGCCTACCTTGTAACGTAGGTCTATTCAAATGCTATAGAGCCTATAGCTTACACACAATAGGCTACGTATTTTTATGCCTAGGCTACATATAGGCTTATTGTGACAAATTTATTCTGCTGCAAATGTCTGATGGTAGGCTATAGGCCTCTTCAATTCGAAGTTTAAAACATGGATGTGCTGCAGTAAATCGTTTTTGAGATATGACACTTGGGCTAAATAAGACAAGTAGCCTAGTAAATAGGTGAAAATTGCTTCTGGTGGGCCAGAGTTAATGAGGTTAATGATTTCCTAAGTCCTTCGCTTGAATTGAACGACTGTTGGCCTCGTGGATAGCTGCAGACTCAAACTGCAAATGCAAGAGAGATGATAAATTAGCCTAATTCAGAAATTGTAAAACATAAATAAATCATCAATCCAATGGGTTGCCATGCTAGGTACGCGAGTGACCAGCCTAGGAATGCCAGTGACCAGCCAGGTCAATTGCAAAATGCAAATCCAGTGGGTTGCTAAGCCAGGCACATGAGCTACCAGCCTCGGCGAATCAATAGAGGGCTTCTCATTTACCACCACCCGGCGTATGCTCCTCTCAGTAGTCTTATTTTTGGCACTTATCCTGCACCCTGAACGTCAAGGTAAAAGGCTAAGCCAGCGACTAATAAGAAAGAAGTCTTTGTTATCGCTACCCTACGGCCATGGTTGAGTCCGTCCATTGATCGTTGATATTAGAAACTACCCCCGATTTACCCACCCATGCCAATAATGCAATTTTCAACTTTCAAAAGACAAACGGTAAATCAAAAAATTAGAAAAACGAGTTTGAATGGTTCATTTTCCTTTTATTTCAGGGATAAAAAAATGGAAATTGAAATATTGAATCCAATTGTCAATTTTTCAATTTGAGATGCATCAGGAAATCAAACTGATAAACGTTACACGGACCAGGTAAGTATAGTTATATAGGTACGTTAGTTATATACAGAGGCGTTAGTTAATGTTCTCTACCTACACCAGGCTTACGCTAGCTTGCTGTCAATGGTTAGGTACAGTGGTCGAACTGTAAAATGTTTTCCGCAGGCAGGTAGCTACATCCGATCTTCCGTTCCTTTTCATTTATTATAAAGCGCTTTAATCCATAACAACACCCATTCTTTAGGACGAACAAAAGCCACGTTTATTCATGGAAAAAATAGGCTAAAACATTATAGTTTTGCAGGTAAGCATAATATTACTGACATTTTTGTTTAGGCTAAACGTGACATATTGCATAGGCTACATAGGCTACAGTGAAATTAATATATTTTTTGAAATAAATGAAAAGGAACGGCAAGATTGTATGTACCTGCCTGCGGAAAACATTTTACAATTCAACCACTATTAGCTAACGCAAAATATATCACACTAGTAGCAATACAGCGCTTTGAGTGTTTATCAACCCTGTATATAACTAACGTAGGCTATATAACTATATAATTACCTCGTTAACGTTACGGCTCGTCATCTGCACCACGGCGCGAATAACAGCGCTGCTGCACTTGCCGCCGCTAGCTGAAGTCTAGCAGCTCTGTGATTGGCTAAATGCGAGTTTGACAGTTCCGAACGCTTCTACTTTTCCTGGGAAGCCCGGATGCTTCACCTTTGGCCTAGTTAACATAAAATCTGAATTTCAGTCTGAATTTTAGAACTTTGAATTAGAGAGCTTTGTATTTATGGATCTGAATTTTTAAAACCTGAATTTCAGAAATGTGAATCAGAGATTTGTATTTATGGATCAGAATTTTTAAAACCTAAATTTCAGAAATGTGAATCCGAGATTTGTATTTATGGATCAGAATTTTTAAAATCTGAATTTCAGAAATTTGAATCCGAGATTTGTATTTATGGATCAGAATTTTTTTAATCTGAATTTCAGAAATTTGAATTTATGGATCTGAATTTTTTTAATCTGAATTTCAGAAATTTGAATAAGAGAGATTTGTATTTATGGATCTGAATTTTGAAAATCTGAATTTCAATCTTTGTTTAAATGCAAATGTATTAAATACAGCACAAAAAAATTCAAGTTTATGAAAAGTCACACGTATATAATTCAAATATACTAAATTCTAATTCAAATACTTTTGTCAGTTATTGAGCTCCATATAAAACCTGATTTAGACCTTGTTTTGGCTTGTTGGTTGATTCCACCAGGTTACTGTTCGACTTGTCTATCAAATAATTTGGCGATTTAATTGATGATTGTCATTTTTTACAATAATTATGAAATTAAATAACGTAAAACTTATTTTGAATGTAGGTTAAGTGAGGGGTTCTAGCACGCAACATCGCTTGTGTTCAGTATTCAGAGTGCCGAACGTTTTAACAAGGGCATTGACTGTTGAAACCGCCGGATTCAGAAAATCCCTCTTTTTTACCTAATCCTCACTTACCAAACAACACGATTCAATTAAGATTCCTTCTGCCATGAACAGCACGGGATGAGACACAGCCAAATTCAGGGCATCCGGGTGTGCGAGCCACGCGAGTGTGTAAGTTACCACACGACCGTGCAAGCGTGCAAGACATGGGGGGCATTCAGACTGCCTCATGCATTTCTGTAGAGGAACAGCCGGGCAGTGTTTCTTTAGCAGAGAGGAGCAGCTGTACGGTTTCCATACCTCAGTGTTTCTTTAGCAGAGGAGCAGCTGTGTGGTTTCCATGCATCAGTGTTTCTTTAGCAGAGGGAAGCAGCTGTGTGGTTTCCATGCCTCAGTGTTTCTTTAGCAGAGTGAAGCAGCTGTGTGGTTTCCATGCATCAGTGTTTCTTTAGCAGAGGGGAGCAGATGTGTGGGTTCCCTGCCTCAGTGTTGCTTTAACAGAGGGGAGCAGATGTGTGGTTTCCCTGCCTCAGTGTTGCTTTAGCAGAAGGAAGCAGTCGGGCGGTTTCCATGCCTCAGTGTTTTGAGACATGATAACTACTCAGCATGACAAAGAAGACAGAGAAGACAGCCCCCCCCCCCCCCCGTACCGAGTTTACCCAGAACCCCCAAAAGTAAACAGGCTGCCCTGGATCTGCCCACATCCTCTCAAAGCACCAGCCCAAACAGAAAGGGGGGGAGGGGCACGCCTCAATGCCCAGAAAATCAAAACATGTTCGGTCACTGATGCAGAATTTATAAAAGGCTGCCACTCACTGCCTCAAATTTGCAAGTGTAATTTAGACATTTTCTACGGTCTGACTTTTTGTGAGGACAGTGGGAAGGGGAGAGGGAGGAAGAGAGAGAGGGCAATGGAGGGGAATATGCAGAGAGAAAAAGAGGGAAATAGAGAAATAGAGAGAGACAAGCTCTCCTGTAGCTAGATATTGTTATTGGCTAGCTGATGTTCAAATAACAAGGGTTCACTAGACATAGCTGGCTAATGGCCATTTTTGGAAACAAGCGATTGTTTAACAATTTGCTAACACCAACCCTGCTGTTGCTAGCTAACTACACCTGCCGGCTGACTAGTTGATAGCAGAGACAGCATAGTTGGTACCTATCCAGCTATTTAGCTAGTCCTTTCTCCCAGCCAGCAGATTTGATAACAAGGACTAGAACTAGCTAGAAGTAGCCAATGACAACTTGCGTGTCCCCATGGAAACAGCTCGGCTCAAAGAACTGTGCAATGACAGCCATCAGAATAGTGTGCAGTAAATGCATACTTTTTATTTTGTGGAAGTTAATATGCCATTCGAGTACATCAAGCACACTACATTTTTCATACTACGAAACCTTCTAACCTTGCATAATTTAAAATGCACAGTATGCCATTTCTGGACAGGGCCAAGGTGGTTCCAGTGGTAAAAGGAGTTTCTTATGATTCACTGTTTATGAATATTGATGCAAAGGTATGCCCAAAAAAAAGACATCCATTGGCAACTTTATTGTTACTGGCCAGACCCCTTAGGAATATGAGCTACATAAAACTGTAACACCTCAGTATCATCGGTGGAGTCAAGGAATTTTCAATGTTCAGTACCCGGGTTGGTCTGGAAAAGCTGTGGTACTCCAGGGTCTGAGGTCAAAGTGTGAGTCACCCAGATCACATGCACTGTTGGCACGCACAGACAGGTGGAACCGTGAGCATGGATTATGCTGAAACCAGTAACCAGAGTAATGCTGCCATGTTGTTCACACACTTAGTCCCCTTACGGACTGCTCATTAGTACAATCCTGCTCTCGACACAACAGGATGCTGTGTCGACGCTGCAAAATCTTTCTCCTGGGGACCCAAAACGCTGAGGTAAGCAATGTTATAATCACTTCACAATTACACATAATAGAACTATGAAGCACATTTAGCATGAATATTTCTATATAACTTATAACAGTATTTTTAAATATAAACTGTTTATTTAGCACTCACACTATCATACACACACACACAAACACACACACAGTGTACTGTTCTCATGCAATGTGCCTTACGTAGTTGTATGTATCTTTTCTGAAGCAGGCTATGCTTGTAGTTTTTCTCCATGCTAGCTTGTCACTGGGCTTCATTTGTGAGGACAGCACTGTCTTCATGCAGTATGACGGAACACTTTGGATAGGAAGATTTAAAACTGCATGTCAGCACCTGCTGTCAACACTCTCACTGAAGCAAACATTTGGCAGCTTTTTGAAATGTAGCAACAGGCAGACATGCCAGCCTTTTCTCAACAGCATGCGATATATCTAGCAGGTAGACAAACTCATATAAACATCCATTAATTTGTGCCCAATACAGAATACTTTCTAACAATTCAAGCTAGTTAGCTAATGCTATTTGCATGCTACAGACGTAGGTAAATAACGTGAAGCAATGTTTCAAATGGATGATACGTGTTTAGGTAAAATTAAAGATCATAAATGATAATCACTACCGCTGTCTGGACCAGGTGGTTGTGAAGCTGGGAGGACGTGACAAACTTTGAATTGGTGCCTCGTTGCCAGGGCGACTGCTAAAGGCAAGGCTGCAGTGGTATTGCAACTGCCTGTTAAACAAAGGTGCTGAACTTTCTCACCTTGTTTGAAAAAAGGAAGGAAAAAATGTTTAATGGTTGCAGGGTAGTCAAAATACATTTAAGAAATGTAAGAAATTTGTCCTTGTGAGCAGGGGCAGTAAGTGGGTCTGTCCACCGGAGGCGCTGTGCCACAGAGTGTGAGGAAAGAATCGCCACTCCCCAGGCTAACAGTGCTAATTCGCTGGTTTAGCTGGCAGGAGGCGGGAGGCAGAGGTTGCCGTCTCTGCTGGGCTGTCAATGGGGAGGCATTGCCGCGAGTGACAGCGGCAGCAGCTCGGGGAATGCGGCGCTGTGGCAGTAAGGATGTGGCATCGCAGCTCCCCCGCAGATCTCACCACGGCTGGCAGTGCGAGAGGAGAGAGGCACTTTCCTGCTAACTAGCGTAGCGCCGTGAAGTTTACTGCACCTTCAACAAAACAAACCCACGGGTTGCCAGATGCAATCAAAATCCTCTTCTCTTCCAAACCCCCCTTTTCCCAAGCAGCCACTAACAGGAGAAAGGACAAGTGGACAGGAAAGGTGGAGGACAGCCAGGGCAGGTAGCTGTATGCAAGACAGTCATTACCCTCACAGGAGAGCAGGCAGCTCACAGACCCCACGGCTAGTCATTGCTCGGGCAGCTTTGAAATTATGATGCACGTTTGTACCTCTGAAGATAACTTTTGATATTCCATGCATGCATTTGATTACAATAAATTATGTGAGCAGAACAGAGTGGTGGAGCAGGGAACCCTGTTTTTTATCTGCGTGCCATTGACTAGTCTCAGCAGAGGGCTTAACCTGTGTAATCCCAACACACACACACACACACACACACACACACACACACACACACACACACACACACACACACACACACACACACACACACACACACACACACACACACACACACACACACACACACACACACACACACACACAAACCAGCACGCAGACACACGCATATCCAATGCACACACAGACGTGCACACACACACACAATTACACACCAATCACTATAAGGATCATTTGCTATGGCCAATTATAAGTTGACCAACAGACCCCCTGCAGCCCTAAAAACACTTCAGTCTCTGATCGCCAGAACGCACCAAGCCAGGCTGGGGGGGAGGGGGGGGTTCCCCCCAATAGAGGACCTTTCAAAAATTCAAGAGGGAGTTTCAAAGACAAAAATCTATGGTAGTCAATTGAAGACAGGGGATATTGAGTAACATTTTGGGAGAATAAAATCCCAGGCATCTGTCAACAGATGAAAGTGCGAGACCAAACTGACACAAACAAGTCTACAGACGCCGACACGAGTGCGAGTGTGCAAACCTGCATGCACTAACACGGCTGCGATACACAGGCACACACAGCGAGGGGCTGCTCTTTTGTGTGTGCGTCATTAATTATTCATGAAAGAGAAAGTACCAGATGAAAAAGAGAAATTTAAAAACTGACAAACAATTAATCTTATGTCTGCTCCTCCAACAATAGCTCCAATCGAGCCCAGAAATATAATCACGTACATAAAGAAAAAAACTCACTGATCAGAGCAAAGACTGGTAGGCAGCTTACACTGCCACCTAGTGGCCAGTACTGCCAGGCCGGCAGGCAATGCCATGCTAAATTTACGTTCATTCTGTCAATCAAAACCACAAGCTTTTAATCAAACCGGTCTACCGCAACTATATAGTGCAGTTTTCTTAAGACAGATAACAAATCTAAACAATACAGCCAAACAGCAAGTGTATGCATTGGTCTAGATATTACCCTTCACTTGCATAGGTTTTTCCAAATGTGGGTGAAATTTGAGACCACGGTTGATATTTTAATTAAGACGTCTATGTGCAGGGGAAAGATCTAGTTTTTAAAGATGGAATGTCTGAAAAATAAAATAAAAAAATGTTTTGCAGTTACCATACATATAAAAACATGTTGTAAAAATGTTTTGTTGAAGTAATAACAGCTTCTAATCTAGTAGGTCCTAACTAACCTTGATCATGGGCGGTCTGACAAGAGATTTTGATTGGTTAATGACTTAAGAGCATTTGTCCCAGCAGAGCGATGAATCACTGCAGTTTCTCTAAAGCGTGTGTATTAATCACAGCTCTGACAGGGACAATGAGAGCGACAGCAGATATTCAGGAGTAAAGGGCAGTAGTGCTGCAGGGATTAAATGGCTGAATTGATAACCCAGAGGTTGCAGGTTCAACTCCCAGGGGGCACTGCTGTCATAGAGAAAAGCACCAAACCTGAATTGCCTCATAATATATCCAGCTGAATGACTGTCTGTTTAATATAGTGAAAACAAACCTCATTCACACACAGGGTCATGCTTGTGCGGTGTTCCGTTTGCCAGTCAGGAGCCATTAAATTATGTGAAGATTAAACAGCCAATGACATCAGCGCGCCTGCAGGATGGCCCTCTGTCTGTTCACACAGCCTACATTGGTGCCTGGCGGTAATAGCGACCGTTAAGTCACTGCAGTGAGTGGCCGTTGACACTCAGAGGGAAACCGGGGAGACGTGTCTTTACACAATGCAACCCTCAGGCACAAGCACATGGAACGTGGATGCAGTGGAATGCCAATGAGCCTGAGAGGGGAGGATGTTCAATACTTCCATAAAAGGCTATTTATGAAGGGCTGCTGGGTGGCTCATCCGGTAAAGGCACTCACCTAGTGCGTGGATTGGCCCTACAGTCGGGTTTCAAAATCAGACCGTAGCAGTGCCAACAGGTCGGCAGCCTTGCAGGGCAACTCACAATTGGCGCTAGCATGGCTCGGGCGATGGAGGGTTTGAATCAACCAGGATTACAGTCTTATTACACACTCGTGGGGTGTCAAAAGCACATTGTCTCCAAAATCAATAGCAGAGGTTGCGGCAATGATAGCTCACAAACGGCAGCTGGAGACAGCTCTTCTGTCCCTATATGACACATTTTACTGTAGTCTAATCTACAGTGAACTGGCACTGGTGAATACAGCTTATTAGCCAAGTGAGAAAGGTCAACGGATGGAATAACCCCCCCCCCCCCCCACACACACACACAGACAGGGCCTCCAGGAACAGAGTTGCACACCACTGACCCATTAACATCATAACACAGCCATCTGTATTCACACGGCCAATTCAGGGAAGGGTTCCAATAATAACAGCACCAATGAGGCTTCTGCAGGCCAAACGAGCTCAAAATCACCGAATCCAGAGCATTTACCAGCTGAAGTGTACACAACTGGGGGCTCAAATGTCCTTTCATTTCCTTTTGTACATCAGGAACGTTGGGTGCATTCTTTAGTTTATGAAAAGTAGGAGGGTTACAATGCTCAGTTCAGTCGAACGCTGTTCAGGTCATATTCAGTCGTACGACTTCGGTTTTAACAGTTCAGCTGTGTGCAGTGAGTGGCACTTAGCCATTTTCTCTAGCCGAATGCGTTGTGAATAAAGCGGCCAAATGTGGGTGAAATAAAATCCTAACTTTCTTCCAAAAGCCCAAGAGGCATTCGGACCGCTTTTCTGAACCAGACTGTGTAGAACATGACAGGTCGGAATGAGACGTATATCCCACCCACAGTAATAAACTGCAGCTGTTTTCTTTTGGGGCACATTAAGAATTCATGAACTTCCGATCTTTTTTCCAAAGAAGTCAAGATGACACAGATTTCAGCGGCCTCTTAAAAATAGAAAGCAGGCTGAGAGTGCGAGTCGGGTCAAGGCTGTTTGCTGTTACAGCCTTGATAAGAGGAGGTTTCATTAGCAAAAGGGTAAAAGAGTATAAGAGTTCAGGAAGAGATTTTTGTTATTTCACATGGCTCCAGGGTTCACACTAACACAATGACAGCTGCTGAGCTGAAAATTGAGGAGGCAGAAAACTCCCCTTTAAACTGATTATTGGTCTCAATCATTTTTTCAATTATGTTCCTTGATTAACAAGTGTACCAATGATCTGAATAATCCATTTGCAGGTGAAGACAGTTTCATTCTACACATCATGTCAGGGAGATTAAACGGAAAAGTACACTTTACGAAAAAAGCACAACCTGCAATAAAAATAATCTAACAAAAGCTGAACTTTAAGATCGTTTAATTTCCATGAATATTCTCTGAATTTGAGTGCGGAGAACGTAGAGTACATGTATCCACAATTATAACGTTGATTAAAATGTGCACCATTTTGCGATGCAAATTAAAATAATTTCATTACTTGCCTAATAGCCTAATTGAGGAGAACTGGCTCCATTTGATGGCATTGAGTAATTTGTGAATTAAACGCTGTAGTCTATTGTTAATCAAGGAAAATGATTGAAAAATGATTGAGACCAATAATCAGTTTAAAGGGGAGTTTTCTGCCTCCTCAACTTTCAGCTCAGCAGCCGCCACTGCACTAACACACTTCAGATGGACTTGCAGTAGCTTTAACTGTCTGTTGTTTTTGATAGTAGTGATAAATGCTAGCAAAATATAGCTACAAATTATCAGTTTTCATTGAAAATCCCAACAGTGATTTGCATTATATCCAAAGAACCTGAAATGGTATTTTAATGTAAAAACTCCCAAGGGTTGTGCCTGCATTTCGGGAATGTTTTTTGAAAAATGTTTCAGACCTTTATAACTGAGGGAGATGCTAATCGCTGCCATAGTGCTCGTTAAGAGGAAAATGCCTGCCCCGGTTTCCGTGAAGTTCACCTCTGTGCGGTCTTTATGGGCTCGTTAAGAAAGTGTGGATGTTAGTGGGACCGTCACACTGCATTAAGTGCACGTGTTTAAGCCAAATGATCGCGCTCATCATCGTCCATTAGCGGCCCTGGAGGTAGCAGGTAGAAAGTCTGCCTTTAACGACCATTAGGCTACGGCACATTCCGCCACACTGCAAAAACGGAGAGAATCATATCAGCACAGTTAGCTACTTTTAATGTCCGTCGTGAAACTTTGGAAAACTCTGCACCCTATGTCTGCACCACAAACAGTAACGTACAGAACCGAATGCAGGCTGCTTCACATGAAGCTCCTCTATAAATATGAAGAATTTAAGCCACACTGGACAACGGCGTCTGCAAGACAGATAAACAATAATAATGCCAGTAGGCAGTTTCACAGAGCCTGTGACTCAAGTTATTTCAGATGGGTGCCTAGGGGCAAATAACCCAGGTCTTTGGTTTAATTTAGTTGGTTCTCTCGAATAGCTCAGGGCTCGACAACATCGCCGTGCTAACGCACAGGGAAATGTGTTGGGGGGGGGACAAACACAGACGGCTACAGGTGACACTCATGAATAAATCAGGTGTCTCTGCTGAGCGCGCTGTTTGTTCTGGGAGAACTTTGCAAGGCGGCCACGGTAGGCTGCCGCACTAAACCGCCACTGGAAAGGAGCCCATATCAATGCAGGTGGGGGGTCGGGTATAGGCTAGCTTCAAGACTCAAGTTGTCCTGCGGCTGCGGTATAACAATTTAACAATTTTGGTCACGCGACGTAGCTAGCTAACGCAAGCGAGCTTACCAAACAGACGGGCCCAAAACATTCTCCTCTCCCTCGGCTGCGACTTGCTTCTTGAGTTTGTCAAGTTCTCATTACCTGTGCTGTGGCATACCGACTGTGCTTTGGGAATACTTCAACAATGTTTAGAAGAGCCACTGTAGCAGAAAGGGGAAATTATATTTTCGAGGCTACCTGCTAATTAACGCGGGCGCGGCGGTCAGACAGACTCGGAGGCGTGTCCGTGCGTAGAGGCGGGCCCGGCAGGGCCCAATCAGATATGGATGTCGTTCTTTGCGTTATCTAGAAACTTAGGAACTTTACACACTTTACAGGGATAGAGCTAGGTTGTGTTATAAAACTATTCTCATTAATCCTAGACTATAATAATAATATGGCCGTATTATATTTTTGCTTAGGAACGCTTTGTGAAAATGGTCACCTCATGCTTGTGAAGGGGCGGTTTCATTTCATGGACTTACAAGCTAGGCTACACAATCGAACCACATTATCCTTTCCTATAGGTTTTTTTGGGAGGAAAATTAGATTCAGCATCTATTATTAGATTCAGCATGTTACATGATGCCAAAAGTTTAAAAAAAAGATTAAATGCACTCTCCTACAAGCCACTGACCTGAGGACAGACATGTACAGGTGCCACTGTGGGGCATATTGACTTGGTATTGTCTTGAGTAAATTGAGAAAACACACTCACACCCACATACACTTGATCAAACACACACAGGAACACAAACACAGACATACACTCACATTAGGCAGCAATTCCACTCTGCATCCATTAGATCTGTCATGCATCATTAGAAGAACCTCAGTGCGATCATCAGTAAAGGCCCAGCCCATTATAATGGCACTGACAGATCTTTGCTCAATTACACACACTGCAGTCTTTCTGTTTCATTCAGTGATTATTCAAACCCAACTAGGGAGTGGGAAGGAACTAGACTCAAAACCCTGAGGTTGAAGGTTTGAATCACCCATGCTGTCTTTCCTTTGAGGAAGGATCTTGGCCAACTGCTTCCATAAGCCTTCTGCTTCATAAATGACAAATTGCTGTCTGAAAATAGAGGGATACCAATCCCTCAGGGGGAATTAACATGGATATGTGTGTTGCAAGTTAGATGCCAATGGAAATGTGACTTTCAAAGAGTTTATGGTGACAAGTTTACAGTGTCTCCGGCAAGAAAAGCACCCTTTCATAGCTACCATTAGCCAGTTAAACACCAATGGTGAAGGGAAGAAAATCTATCTAATGCTGTAAGGCTGGTGGCACAAAATGTTAATCAAATGCATCAGATGTTTAAAATCAATGGCACCAAGTCCATGTAAAAGAAAAGCACTTCCCAACTCAGTTGCAGTCTGGATTGCATGAAATGGCTGACAGGTAACATGGTCAAGAACAGGGGTTAGAAGCAATCCTACAGCTAGCACTGGATTCACAAGGAATATTTATATGAATATTAATGTGTAAATAAATATATGTAAAGCATTTGAGTACATTTTTTGAATCAGTTGAGAGCCCTAGACTAAAATTCCACCTGGATAAGGTTTGAATACAAAATTTATGAAGAAAATGTGTTCTGGGAAGAAGAAATGTGGGAGGAGGGACATGGGCTGTGACCGAATATGATACCTATTCCCTGTCCACTCAGACCCGTTTACTATTTGCCCTCTACCCTCACTTTGCAATCAGTGTGCGAAAGAAATCCTGCAAAACTAGTGAGGAAGTCATTTGTTTCTTATTATTGTAATATTTTTCTTATTTTTATTGAGAATATCAATAAGTTTACATATGACAATGGTTACAAAGTGTAGATTATGAATGAAGATTATGTAACAAAAATAAAAAGAGGAGTTTGTAATATGTCCTGCACTTGTACTCCAAGTTGTAGTTTTTACTTACTTTACTTTAAGTGCCCCCATTTGTGAGAAAATATCGCCCACTCAAAAGCTTTTTGACAAAGTCGACTCAAATATGCGCCCTCAAAGGGGTGAAGGGATCCTATTCAGTCACGGCCCATAGTCACCAGCAGGAAAATCAACACTGCCTGCGGATAGAAGGAAAGTGCCTCACGGAGCGTTATCAGTCTTCCCCTCGTCTTTGTTTCAGGCAGTTTTAACACATCATCACTCAATATACAGCAAGTAATCGCCATTCTCTGAAGAAGAAAAAAATGTGCTATTTTAGACCAATAGCGCCATTTTCTGGTCATGCGGTAGATTCTTAGACGACCTTGCTCATGCAATATCACATCAATGATGGAACTGTTTGAGAGGAATACAAACCCATCAGGGCAAAGCAGAATCATTCTGACCCACCACCCCACCTCCCAACAAAAGGTGACCCTGATGTTGACTATTTGAAAATTGGAAATTGCCCTTTTCAGCTGAACTTAATATCAGGGGAGATTCCTTTGAATTCAATATTTTATTTGTATTTTTTCTTACCTCTGTAAACTGTTATACATTTCTTTCCTTTTTTATTCTGTGATATCGCATCGAGCTTTTGCATTGTTATGCGTTTGTTACATTTGAATTAATGTTTGTCAAGCTGGCAAAAGTAAATTGAAATAGGAACTTGCCAAACTGTGAGGAAGCAGAAGTCTGTGTACACATTAAAAAATGTTCTACACATCTCTATTTACCTGCACTGAAGGTTTATTATATCACAGTGAATGGACTTGAAGAAAACTGACAGAGTACTGGAAGAGTACTGGAAAAGAGAGTCAAAGATGTCCCACTTTCGTGTGCATTACCATACTGCCTGAGAATAACTCCTCACTATGCAAGATGCTTCTATTTCTGATAAATGATATTTGTCATTTTTAAATGTTGCTTTTCTAAAGTACTTAAAGCATGCCATTTAAATGTAGGCCAATGTAACTAGGTCTGAGAGAGGAGAGAGGAACCACATCTTTTTATAATATTCATTTTATGTATATGAAATAAAATGATGCTCCTTTTATCACAGGATCTCAAAAAAGTGCTGTTGCGGTTTGGTGAAAGGGGGGAATCTGACCTGGTAGATTTTGTGCCAGAACTCAAACCACACATCAGCTGTGATAGAGGAGGAGGGGGTGGTCTGTAATTGCCGTCCTGCAGTGGCAAACTTCTGTGAATTATATTCTGCTGTTGAATTTACCATCTGTTGCTTAATCTTATATTATCTCATGTACTCAGTTGATGTTGTGAAAATGTAATAACTCGGTTAAATTTAATCGAAACCTTCCGTGTACAGCGCATCAATTTTTATTGCAGCACGTTTGTACAAGAATAGCTTTTATATCGTAATGCATAATACAATGCTAATACATCCCCATTAACCTGGGGTGATCATTTGTTGATTTTTTGTGTTTTAAAAACTATATTACATCGTAAACATTTAATTTCAGAGTTACAAAGGTAGTGTGATGTACAATTTTTTTTAGCAATGGCAGTTTTATTGTACGTGAGTGATGCACACAAACGTCAAAAATAAAGGACCGCTGATCGGAACCAAAGGGAATTTTTCTGAAAGCAAATCACAATTTTAAGTACAATTTTAAATTATCTGCTGTCAAGAATAAATGTTTCATAAACATTACTTCCACTGAAACATTTTCAGAAGCTCAATGAATCCAAAGTTCACACACAGGTCATAAGCAAAGATGGCTTGCTTCCAGACATGCCTGCAAAAGCCAACAGCAGCAACAGACCCATTATATTAATACATCAATTACTACAGAAATGAAAGTCCATAAAAATTAAAGGAAAAAAGAAGGATGCATATACCTTAAAATAAAAAACTAAACAAAATCAAATCAGGAGCACCAGCACATAAATGACAGCATTCTAGACTCCTTAGTCATCTGTTACAATCTTCTGCCATAATTCTGAATGTGTATCAATACTCGAGTAAGGCCTTTATGAATTTCATTGTAAGAATTGTCCTGAAGCTTCAGTTTCTTAATGCCTATCCAATCACGCTGCCTCCCACACTGTTGGTTAAAAAGCCTTTGTTTGGACAGAGGACATAACAGCTTAATTAAAACTCAAACGGAACACGATTCTAACTGCTATGGATGTGCTATGAGTTTCACTGAGAGCAAACCTGTCAGAGCAGATGCTAGACATGTCATGTCCACTGGGGGGCACTGTTATCACAATGTCTTCAGTAAAGACAGGTAAAACTCTCTTTCCACCCCACTCACTAGTAAAATATTCCATATCAGAATAACATAATACATCTGTGCAGGGTGCAACTCACATAGGAAAAGGGTTTCCCTTCACTGCCCAACCAGACTGAAAACAGAACTCTGGTCAATAAAACTGTCATTTGCTGTGATGCCGTTTCTCTCAATTTTCAGAACATACTGAGAGATAAAAAACAGAAACTGCCTCAGGGTATAATGGCATTTAAGATTTCTACAGGAATTGCAGAATAAAGTGTAATGTGGCTCTCTTGCATCCATCCATTTGTAGTTGCGACCTACACACACACACACACACACACACACACACACACACAGTTACCTATCCATGACATATGTTCAGTTTTGGACTGAACATGTCAAAACACTGTGCAATACCTCATGTGCACTGTAACTCACGTAGAGCATGTTTCAGGTGTACTATTTAATTCCACTGGTGTGAATCTCACTGGAAAGTGTGTAACAGATGGTAAATAATTTTCCCCACATGTATTTTGATAGCCCTCCCACTTCCGATCGAGTCTGGGGAAGACCGCTCTGGGGTGGAGTTCATGGCTGAATCCCTAACTGAGCCCTCTAGACTCATGGACTTGCAAACTTTAATGGCGTATTGGGGCAGGTAAATCTGCATTGTTGCGGACTTGCAAAAAGCGCGGGTAGAGGGTGCGACATGTCCGCGTAAGAGCACTTGCCAAAAACACTGTTTTCATAATGAGTCAGCCCTAAGCATTCATGTACTTGACGAGAACGCGCCTTTAAGTCCGCGAGTCCAGAGAATGGGATTCAGCCCATGGCTTTACCGGGGCGTGCCCATGGATAAACCCCCGGGGCGTGCCCCACTCGCCTGCAGATTCCTGCCACGCTGTACTGTAGGGTTAAGGGGGCAGGGGTTGGAGGGCGGAGCTAGAAGGGGCGCTGGAGGAAGGCGATTGGAGGAGAGCCCACGCTGCGAGGGCTGTGCAGGTGTGACTCGTAGGATCCAGGCGTCATGCCAACTACCCCGTCCGCCTGGACTGTCTCGCCCCGCAGGAAATCGTCGTCCTCTTCTGCTGAGCACTGCAACAGAGCCGCCAGCACCAATCAACGCCCAGAACCACCAACACCCACAAATCAATACCCAGACCACCCCACCACCCAATAATCAGCACCCAGACCCACCCACTGGCCACCAATCAGGATGCAGGGCCACTGCAGAGCCAACCGAATAAGCTTCCAGGGACAATCACCTGTCTGACTGGCTTCCTGGGAGCTTCCACCTCAGAGTCACCTGGCTCTTCCCACACCTGGTACAGAGGCTCAATGAACTTCCCTGACCTGGGAACAGACACAGAAATTTGACATCCCAACATTGCCAGATTACACAGTGAAAGACCTTAAGCTACAGGTGGGTACATTTTGCTTGCTTAAATAAATGGAAAATTACATGTACAAATAACTTTTTCCCTTTGTTCTTATTATCAGAAGGGAAATATTTTTCAAAGCGTTTTCAAAAGGTGGGAACCCTGAAACCAGCTTCTGCCATTGGCCAGCCATGCTCAGTACCTCTTCAGGAGGTAGGGGTCGAAGGGGAAGAAGCTGTCGAGCGGGTTGGTGTTGGCAGGCGCGGTGCTGCCGCCCTGGCTGCTCCTCACAGTTGGTAGCATGAGCCGGTTGTTCCGCTCAATGATGGTGTAGCAGAACACCAGCTGGTACTTCCTACAGGCGGACAGGGGGACAAGACTGGCAGCTCACTGACCAATCAACTCACAGCTATCATTTATAAAAGTTGGTTCCAGCACTTGTTTGCACTGTTACTGGCTCTAAGTGTTCAGTCTCCTCCCCACTGCTGCTCTTATTATCCTACTGACTGCACCCAAGTGCTTGGACTTTGAAGTGGAAAAGACTTGTTTGATACATCAGACCCTTGATGACTTAGAGCCATTTAGCCAACCATGTGTTCCATACTGTTCCATTGTACTTTACAGCTAAATGTAGTCCTACCTCACATAGAGATCCATGCAAATGCAGAGCGGTTATATTATCGCTTGTAGGAGTACCAGAAAATAAGATATCAAGAGTCTTTTGATATTGTTGGGTCACAGACATCAGGAAGTCATGGCATGCAAAGGATATGCGACAAAGTATTAAAAATGATTACTTTATTCTACATTATGTAACTGTCCAATATTTTCTGATGCCCGAAAATGGGGGAGGGGGCTATGTACAAAAGGTTCTATACTTTCGGTTCATCCGATATGGATGAAAATACCCTCAAATTAAAGCTGACACTCTGCACTTCAACCTCATTGTCATTGTATCCTTTCAAACTAAAAGTGTTAGAGTACAGAACCAAAATAACAAAAAAAATGCGTCACTGTCCAATGAATTACGGTGCTCACTGTACATCTGCAATTAAGTAGATAAGTCATTTCTATGTGGCTCCTTCATTTTTCCTTGAACAAGCTTGTTATTAGCTAGTCCAACAGATGGCAACATAGAGGTTGATTAAATGACTGAAAATCTGGATTCTGAAATCTTGATCTTGTGTTATCTGGATCAGAATTATCCTTTCTGAAAATGTTTTTAAAACTGGGGCCTGATGACGGAGCCTTACCGGATTACCTGGTGACAGAACGTTACCTGGAGCCTTACCTGGTGACAGAACGTTACCCGGAGCCTTACCTGGTGACAGAACGTTACCCGTTTACTTGGTGACAAAGCCTTACCTGGTGACAGCAGCGAACATGTTGGTAACAGCAGGCAGGCAGACCTTCAGTGGGTTGAGCCGGCACATCACAATCCGCTCCAGGTTTAGGCTCTGCAGGTAGGCCAACCCTGGGGACATAGACATGCAGCAATGAGAACCGCCCGCACGCACAGGCCCTATACACAGCACAAAGTCAAGGTAGACACATATCCACGTATATACAGCACTGAGACACACTAGAGCACACATTAACACTAGGCTGCATGATATGGGCAAGATGTACAATGTGCGATGAACATGTTGGATATTGCGATGACAATATGAAATGCGAAAAGACAAATATTTAATAGTAACATTTTGACATGCCACTAATGTAGAGCCTGAAAATGAACAGCCTGTCTGTTATTGATGATGATTAATGATTAATGAGTTATTTTAAAATAATATACTGAACAGGGGATCTGCCTGGCTGGTACCATTTATCTAACTTATTTAAAGTGATACTGCAGTCAAAAAACAACTTTTCCCGTTGAATCTCATGTTTAGTCAAAATGAGTGTTTTCTGAGTTTCTGTGTAGGCTTACCAATACGTTTCCGGGTGTTTGTGACGTCACAAGATCCTTAACATAAAAATGGGTGGAGTTGAGGTGATCCGAGAGTGGTCTCGGCTGGGCACGTGGTATAAAAGCAGAGACCAAGGTTTTTTTTTTTTTTTTTTTTTTTTCCCTCTTTGAGACTGCTAACTAGCTAGTTCAAGTTCAAATGCGAATTGCTTTGTATTACTGCTAATGTTAATATTACGACTTATATCGACACACCCTTTCACTCCTTCACCGTATGAATATTCATAATATGACTACGTGGCATCATCGTCATATGACCACACCTACTCACGAGTTCCAGTTCAAATTGAAGCGGTAAAAAAGGCCTTAGAAAAGGCTCTGCAGTATCTCTTTAATAGGCTTGCCAACAGTATAACCTGGCATCATAGCTTTAGCCAAGTAGTATGTTCGGTGAAGGCGGAGTTACTGTTGTCTCTGGTAACTCCTGACTATTTACATTTGTGTAAACACGGCGGTGCCGGGTTAAATTATTGAGATTGTGGAGGAAGATATTTTAAATCTACTTCTGTTAAAAAACAATGAGAACAGAAAAAAGAACTTAGTCTGTCCATCCCATAAACCAAGCGAGGTAAAACAGGGATAATGTGAAATGCTGGATAAACACAGGATGTCGGCCAACCGGTTCAATGACTTAATTAACTGCATACATCCCTACGTCATACATACGATAGGCCTACTTTCTTATTTATTTCAATAGTTTTTCCTCTATCCCCTCCATGTTTATCAACAACAGTCAAAACCAAAATAATGAATCAACAAATTTCAGCGTTCCCTCTGGCTGTCCAATCACACTGCGCGACAAAGTATAACGGTGTCTGCCACATAACAAAATTCTAGAGGTGCGTGCCATTGAGGAAAAAAGTATTGTGCATTGCGAAGAGTGAGGTTGACATGGCTTGTACCAATATTAATAATTCTGATATGGCAGCCCTTTGCCATGTGCTTATCACGGTAATTCATTACACGATGATGATTAAAAAAAAAAGATACACTGCCCGGCCAAAAAAAAAGTCGCACTCTAATATTTCGTTGGACCGCCTTTAGCTTTGATTACGGCGCGCATTTGTTGTGGCATTGTTTCGACAACCTTATGCAATGTCACAACATTTATTTCCATCCAAAGTTTTTGGCTGAGATCTTGTATTGACGACGGGAGAGTCGAACCACTCCGTAAAGTGTTCTCCAGCACATCCCAAAGACTTTCAATGGGGTTAAGGTCAGGAATCTGGTGGCTAATTCATGTATGAAAATGATTCCTCATGCTCCCTGAACCACTCTTTCACAATTTGAGCCCGATGAATCTTGGCATTGTCATCCTGGCATACGGCCATTGATGGGATAACCTGGTCATTCAGTACATTCAGGTACTTCGCTGACTTCATTTTATTGCTGCATAATGTTGCTGAGCCTAGACCTGACCAATTGAAGCAACCCCAGATCATAACACTGCCTCCAGAGGCTTGTACAGTGGGCACTATGCATGACGGGTGCAATGGCGACTTTTTTTTTGGCCGGGCAGTGTACATCGTGCTGTCCTAATTAACACACAGTGAAACACACACAACACTGAGCATGGACCCTTGGGGTAACAAACTCCAGGCCTGATGTAGTGCTGGGTACTGTTCTTACGTTCATGCCCCTTGTTTGTTTCGTCTTTTGGGGCGTCTCACCTTGGCGCATGCTCCCCTCTATGATGGCGCGATGGCGGAAGATGAGGGTGTAGAAGACCGTCTGGCAAGTGGTGTAGAAGGGCCCGTGCAGTGCCACGTCACAGAAGGCCTTCGAACCCGATTCCTGGCCGTCGATGTACCGATGCATCCACGGCACCAGCAGGTCCAGACACGCCCTCACTGTGCTGTAGGAGCCGATTGGTCAGCATAAACCACAGTGCCACTCAAAGACAGCAGGGTAACAGGGACAGGAGGGTTAGGGGGATAGTAATTTATGTGTAGGGAATAGGGAGGGTTGGGTATAGGCATTAGTTGGTAGAGGAGTGGGGGTGGGGGGGGGGGGGCGGGTAGGGAGTAGGAAACAGGGAAGGTAACAAGTAGGGTATAGGGAGCGTAGAGAGTAGGGGATAGTGGGTAGGGAGGAGGGTATGAAATTTACTTTTTCACCCACTGGCCAGAGTGGCTTGTGGATTTTAAAAATCACCAGCCATTCTAAACATTTTACCAGCCACATTAACTTTTACAATATAACACAACCTGGTTGGTTACCAGCCAAAGTGGTTTACCTGCAACAATCAAAATTTTACCAGCATTTGGCTGGTGTTAATTTCACAACCTGGTAGGGGGAATGGGGAAGTTATGGAGGGCAGAGAGTAGGGGATAGGGCATAGAGAGGATAGAGAAAGTAGGGTGTAGGGAGGGTAAGCACACTTACGCAACGGGCAAGAATTTGGCCCGTGCCAAGAAGCTGCCAATGTAGCCGGCCGCCGCCTGGCGTAGGATGGCGGGCTGGGCGGGGCTCTGCATCACCTTCCACAGGTGCTCCAGAAAGGCCTCAGCAAGGCCCTGAGAAAGAGTAAACGTGTCACCTGAACACCTTCACCTTTACCTGAACCACACAAACCTCACCTGCATAATGCATAATGTATTGACATGTTAAAGGATTCTTCCTCACCAGGCGGAAGCTGCAGAGGTAGAAGAGAGCGTACTGCACGTGGCTGGAGGCATGAGTGGGTAGAACCAGCTTATCGAACACGGAGATCAGGTCCCTGTATAGGTCCTTGGTACGGTCCAACTCCAAACACCCTGAGAGACCGCAGGATATCCAAACACAACCACGTTACAGCACAGCATGGTAAGCGCTCGTCACAAACAAACACAACTGCATTACAGCGCGGTCAACATTCACGCAACACAAACAACCGTGTTGACGAGAGACCACACTACATACAAACACAACCACATTACGGCATGGTCAACATTCACAGCACACCCATGGGAATCTATGGGAGGGCCCCTCACCGTTCACGTAGCAGGCGTCCTTTATGTAGGACAGCAGCACACCCATGAGTGTGTCCAACCGCTCTGCTACCGGGTGAGCCATGACAGTGCCCCCTGCTGCCTCGGAGGCATTTGTCTCTGGACCCTCATCTTCATCCTCAAATTCACACAACGGACATCAGACGAAACATCCTCAACATGAGCTACTTTCCATCACTGGAACTTTCAGTCTCAAAAATAATAACAACAACAGCAATATCAAACAAGAGCTGGGAGGTACGATTTCAGATTCAGGGCTTAGTATCAGCAAAAAAAAATTTGATGATAATAATAATAATAATAATAATTTTGGCGTGTTATTTAAAAAGGCATGCAGTGTGCCTCTATGCACAAAGGAGGGAAACCCAGGGAAAGTATTTACTTTAGACATGCCCAGTGCCCACCCTAACACAGTTCCCCAAGATAACCTGACTACAGCGTGTGCTTGGCAACTACATACTCTCCCTGAGGGTCAATTATTCTGCAGGTGAGACGCCCCAGAATGCCACAATCTGTGTGGAATTTCCGCTGAGCGGCTCATGTGGCAGAGCTCTGGTGCTTGCATCGGTATTATCAGAGGGCCTGGGCAGGGTGAGGAATTTTATTGTCTCAAGAACTTCTGGTTTTTCTGTGCTAGAGAATATAATTATTTATTTTAAGTGCAGAGGGAGAGGACGATGGATATAATAAATAACCCTAGACCATTTAATTAGATGCAAACTGAATATATCACAGAAGGCAACAAAATTTAGTAACACATTTTTCAAATGTAAAACCCAGGCATAGCAGAAGGAAAACTAAAGATTATGCAGTAAGGGAAGCAACTGACAATATTTCTGAGGACAGGCTGGTTACCATGTTAAAAAGACACTCATCCTGGGCTCCGCCCCCTTCTGGTTGCTGGGCAGAGTTTTCTTCCATTTCCTCAATGTCACTGCGAGTAGCACTGACCTGCAAAGGTACAAGACACCTGAATGTACCAGAACAGCCATCGTCACCTGGACACTTAACGTCACCTTACATAACTGTCTGTTCAATCTTCTCTTTAGCGTTGGCTCTAATAAGGCTTCGCTGGATGAAATGAAATTTACAACAATTACAAGATAATTCCTTCCATATTAACTGCGTTTTTATGTAAAACATGCATGGTCCACAATGTTCTTGATGCTTAAATTAAGAAAACTAATTACTGATGTGTGGACACCTGGTTACTGAAACTAATACACATGTGCAGATAGGAAAGGCAAATGGTAGCAAGCCATATATGGTTTCTATTCAGCTGAGGGGCTCGTATTTGGGCTCTTCATATTTGTGAACTCTAAATGCTTGAGGCAGGACGTTAAAGCAGCTGTATGGCACTGGCTCTAAACTGGCCCCGCCCCAGCCTCACCCTTTCCCTGGTTGAACACTGCCCGGTGGGCACAATTACTCACGTCCAGTTTGAGCATTCTGCTGATGACCAGCTCCAGCACATCTCTGCGCAGCACCGGGAAGTACACAGTCACACGCAGGAGGTTATGCGCGTAGCACTCCTACAGAACACGGCACGTTAGAACACTCATACATACACACACTCCTGTTCATAGCCCTGCTAGAGAACATGTAATGTTAGAACACACATACATAGATACATACAACACACAAACAGAGCATACACGTCACAAAACCACCTCACTTCTGGTAGTCCATCGTCTCCGATGATGAGCTCTACTATTGTCTGTCGTGGGTTCTCTGGTGACTATAAAGTCAGACGCAGGATGCACACTGTCTACCACAGCCAATGCACACGAAGGCCTGATGTGTTGTGTCAGGTGCAGCTATGGTGACAAGTCTCCTGAGCTTCTTTGCCAAATACTTTTGGACCGTTTTTTTTCTGCCAGGTGCAGTCCTTCATGACATGACCCATGTGGTCCGATCAGAGACCATAGTCTCCAGTGAGCCAGGGTCTAGTCCACACTTCCTGAGGGAGATCTTCAGCTGGTCTTTAAAGCTTTTCTTCTGTCCACCAGCAGAGCGACGACCAAGTTGTCCATAGAGGACTCTCCGGGGAAGGCGGTCCTCTGGCATCCTGATGGTGTGGCCAAGCCACCTGAGCTGGTGGCGCATGACGGTAGCTTCTACGCTTCTGCTGTTAGTCCGCTTTAGGATCTCTAGATGTGGGACATGGTCCTGCCAGGTCAATTTCAAGATGCGCTGAAGCATTTTATGTGAAAGGACTCCAGTTGTTTGAGGTGGCAGCTGTAGAGTGTCCATGTCTCACATCCATACAGAAGCATGGACAGTCACACTGACTGACACACTGCAACCTTGGTGGTAAGTTGCAGGTCACTGTTGCAGAACACTCTCTCCCTGAGGCGTCCAAAGGAGGATGATGCCTGTTTGTTCCTGTTCTGGACATTCTGGTCAATGTTGCAGTCTTCTGAGAGGATGCTCGCAAGGTACCTGATGTGTGGTACGCAGGCAAGTGTAGAGTCAGAGATGGAGAAGATGGGTTGTGCAGGTGGGGGACCGGATGACCACTGGCAGAGGACTTCTGTTTTTGGGATGTTAACAGACAACTCCTTGCGGTTGCAGGCAAAGTCCTGGCAAAGATCATGCTTCGCAGACTGATCGATACCATCCCTGAGGATCTCCTCCCAGAATCCCAGCCTGGCTTCAGAAAGAACAGAAGCACTGTGGACATGATCTTTACTGCACGTCAGCTTGAGGAAAAGTGCCGCGAACAAAATCAAGACCTGTTCATGGCCTTTGTGGACCTTTCCAAAGCCTTTGACACCGTGCAGCGTGAACTTCTTTGGAAAGTCCTCCTGCAATATGGCTGTCCCAAGAAGCCAAGGTTACAGCAAGCGGACAGGAGTCAGAGCCATTCCGTGTAAGCACTGGCGTGAGGCAAGGCTGTCTGCTTGCACCGGTGCTCTTCAACATCTCCACTGGGTCACAATTCTTCTACATAATGACATAGAAGCAGAGTGTGGGGTGGCTATTGATTTCCGGCTGGACAGGAACGTCTTCGACATCAGGAGGTTCCAAGCAACCACAAAGCTCAGGTCAGAACGCATACTTGAGCTACAGTATGCTGATGACTGTGCCCTTGTGGCCCATACTCCAGCAGCTTTGCAAGCTGCTCTCACAGTGGCCATGAGTGCATACAGCAGTCACAAAACCACAGACACACACACAAGCACTCACAATGGGTTTAAAAAGCCAATGTCCAAACACACAAAGCAATGACAGGAGCAGTTGAAAGGAAACAGTGAGGTGTGCCAGCTGGACTCTCACCAGGGTCCTGGAGGACTTCTGTACAAACGGGAAGTTTTCACTCATAATGGGCATCAGGAACCGGCTGGTGCTGAAAGAACGTTGCTAGTGTTAGAGATGAACACACAACACACTAGCAGTAATGGAGACGGACTTTCAGAAAACAGCAAAGTTTAATTTAATTAAGCAAGCTGCGGTGCGGCACAAACCGATTTTTTGAGAACAGTGGAATCAACATACTTGAATCAACACTGTTTATTAATTCAGCATTTTGCCCATCATTTAAGTTGAAAGTATTTAAAACGTTCTTGACTAAAATCAAGCTGACTGTTATTCATGAGTGGGGAGGGTCTCAATCAATCATCCCCCACCCCATTTTCTCCCCCAGGTTGGACTCTCCAGTAGCAACCATATCCCATTACAGCAACGTCCTCCGTCCATTCAGGACGGCACAAGCTTGGACCGCGAGCCCCCGAAACGCACGCAGACAGCTGCCGCAGTTTCATTACGTGGTGCATTGGCGTTTGAGTGACGCGTCCTGTTAAAGCACTGGTGCATCAGTGCAGTGACACGGGCAGCGGCCTGAAACCGTATCCTAACCGCATGTCTGCCTGCACCGGCCGCAGCGCAACAGCTGCGCAGGCCCACCCGCGGACCACAGAGCGGCAGCTAGCGGAATGTGATTCAGAGGACAGCGTGGGCCGGTCTGATCTCTCCCGAATCGACAGAAGACCCCGTAGCGATGGGACAGGCCTACGGATCAGGCATCCCAAACTGAGGGAGAAACAGTAAAAACATGGCATGACAACTAGTTAAAAAAAAAACCCTTGTTTCTTTGGGAAGGTTGTCACTCACGATGGGACGTATCTCCCAATGACCTGCAGGGCCTGGTGACAGAGCTCAAAGTTCCTGGGCAGGTCTGCATGAACAGTAAAGGAACAAAAGTATGGGGGTAAAATATGTTTATCTTGTCCTTAATCACAATAAACAATTAAAAAAGGAATGCAGATATATACATGAGTACTCATAATTATATCAGTAGATCTATTTCGTATGAAGTAGGACATAACCCTCTGGGACTTAAAAAAAAACAAAAAAACAAGCAGACACCTCCTGCTTATATACATGCATATGATAAAGAGCCTGCACGCTCACACACTCACACTCACACACTCACACTCACACACTCACACACACACACACACACACACACACACACACACACACACACACACACACACACACACACACACACAGTCCTGCCCAAATCTATGTGTGCTGTCATTTATCCTCACACAGGAGCATCATTCCACCAACATGAAATGTGTTTACACTCTCACCAAATCACCAACATTCTTACCACAAGCATTTCTAAATACAAGGCAGTTATAGTGACCCTACCTGCAAATATTTTGTAATTAATTTTTAAAGTGTGTTGTCCCTAAAAACTTGTCCCTCTGCCTACGGAGTATTTTGGAGGCAATTTACCACACTAAATTGGTTTCTGTCTCAAATGCAACGTTTCTAGGACTGCTGGTATATTTCACCCATGTAAGCAAGACCTACTTTCATCGTCATCGTCTGAGTCGGAAATGTCCACGTCCCCCTCTCGGATCAGCGCTCTCCCTGTGGAATTGATATTGAATCCATAAATTTCACTCTTAACTGCGTACAGGTGCACTTTGAGGAAACGACAGAAAAAAGAAAAAAAAATATATACACTACTCACAAAAAGTTAGGGATATTTGGCTTTCGGGTGAAATTTATGGAAAATGTAAGTTCACGCTACAGTGATATTATACGTATCATGAAAGTAGGGCATTTAAGTAGAAGCATGCAATGGTGATTTCCTCATCTCAAACAATTTATTGAAACAAAAGCCAACAACAGTGGTGGGTATACCACAACAAAAATGTCAATGTCTCAATAACTTGTCATGTGCCCTTGAGCATCAATTACAGCTTGACAACGACGTCTCATGCTGTTCACAAGTCGACTTATTGTCTGCTGAGGCATGGCATCCCACTCTTCTTGAAGGGCGGCCCTCAGGTCATTGAGGTTCTGGGGTACAGAGTTACGAGCCTCTACACAGTGAGTCAGCTGATCCCATAGGTTTTCTATGGGATTCAGGTCTGGAGAAAGTGCAGGCCACTCCATTTGAGGTACCCCAGTCTCCAGCAGCCTTTCCCTAATGATGTGACCTCGATGAGCTGGAGCATTGTCGTCCATGAAGATGAAATTAGGCCTGTGTTGTTCATGCAGGGGCACAATGACTGGATTAATGATGTTATTCAGGTAGTATGGGCTTGTCACTGTACCATTCACAAAGTGTAGGGCAGTTCTGTATTGACTAGACACACCTGCCCACACTGTAACACCGCCACCACCAAAGGGTCGTCTGGTGACAACAGTGGCTGATGCATAGCGCTCTCCTTGACGTCTCCAACATCGTTGGCGGCCATCATTTCTGCTCAACGTGAATCGACTTTCATCAGAGAACAGCACTGAGGCCCACTGGTCCCTCGTCCAGCGTAAATGCTCCCTGGCCCATGCAAGACGATGACGCCTGTGCCTGGTGGTGTGGTCAGGTACCCTTGCAGGTCGTCTAGCACGCAGACCACGCTGATGTAAACGGTTTCGAATGGTCTGACGTGACACTTGGGTGCCTCTCACCTCCCTTAAATGTGCCTGGAGTTGAGTGGCATTCATCATCCGGTTCCACAGGGCACTGTTCACAATGAAGCAGTCATCAGTGTGGGATGTGGCCAAAGGACGTCCACTTCTATGCCTTTCTGTGACTCTTCCAGTCTCTCTGTATCTCTGTTGCAACCTGCTGATGACACTCTGTGACACTCTAAGCTCAGTGGCCACTTCCCTCTGAGAACATCCTGTTTGAAGCCTCGCAATGGCGAGGTACTGTTGATCAATTGTTAGGTGTCGTCTTGGTCTCATGATGTCAAAATGTGAACAGCATGATGAAGAGGACTGTTTAAATACCAATTCTATTTGAACCAGGAAATTTATTGGTCGATTCATGGATCAAACACCTGTTGTGAATTTTGCCGTTCAGCTCCTTGTTAGAGAACAGCAAGTTGTGCAAAAAGTACTGAAACATTGAATAGTTGGACATGTGCATTCAAAAGTTTAGAGAAGGTCAAATTAATTTCACCTGTAAAGGTTATAGTGCATTTTAGGTTCATCCTGAAATTTCACCCGAAAGCCGAATATCCCTAAGTTTTTGTGAGTAGTGTATATATATATCACTCACCGGGCGTAAAGTTGGAGACAACCATTTTAAGACAGGACCGGAGGTAGACTGTCTGTGCGGAAACCAGGTTGCTAAGGAACGCCAGGTATTCCTCCACTACTGCCGTGCTACGGCCAAGCCATGGCAACCTCTGCGCTCAAAAGCAGCACATTGGGGGAAAAATCAGTACTCCCACCCCCTAAAATTAGATGCGTTTGAGGAATGTTCTTTCATTTTCCTCACCAAAACGACGTATACCAGTTGCTCATGGTCTTTGCTGAGCTGTGTCACACAATTCCGAAACTCCTGGAGCCAGTTAATAATCTGACCATCCTGAAATCAATAGGAAACGAAACACACAGTATCCCAGGCTGCTCAATAGGAATGGGCGGTTGGTATGCAGTTACGTTACACCCGTAACTAAATAATGAAAGTGCTGCAAATATTCAATGTAGTCTCACCTTAATATCAGGGTCTGTTAGCTGGTGCTTTAATAACTCGTAGTCACTGGTGTCACCCTAGAAAACACAAGAATATTTTAGCCGGCCAGCTACGAAGAGTGAAGTAAATTTTTACGAATTACGTTACTTCGAAAACCAACATGTGGTAGACAATCAGTGTTGTTACTGACACTCATCTTACCCTTTCGAACTTGGCCAGTGTGTTCACGACATTGCCACCGAATCGCACTGTCTTCATCCGAGGGGTGTTGATGAAATCTCTGTCTTCCAATTCCATGTGGAATTGCAGTCTAGAAGCAAACAGAAATGTAAAAAATTGCCTGCTAACGCTACATGCAGCTTGCGGAGATTAACTAACCGGTTGTCTATAGAGCACTACGTTCAACCACAAATCTAAAAGCAGATAATTGTACATGCCATTTTTGTTTTTGCACTGGTAATATGCTAATCCAGCAAGCTAACTTAAATTAGCACATTAATCTCCTTTGCGGATGGCAACATCGTGCTAAAATGAATCTGATTTGTTGCACGTGGATACCTTTACAATTATACATAAACATGTATAAATACATACAAAAATGAGGACTGTTAGTTGGAATTTCGGGTATTCACAGCGTGTCTTTTTAAAATAAAATACATGTGTTTGCATGCGTCCCCATTTAGACGGAAATTATGTCCGTGCGACCTCTGAACTGGATGTTGTTATTCAGCCAGCCCGGTTGATAGCACAGAGGGCGTGTTCGGCTAGAGCCGATTTACGATCTGCGTCGGACGGACTGCATCGGAAACTGTTCGAGATGGCAGAAAAGTCGGTGCTGCGTGAACTAAGGCGGAAATGACAACAGGAGGTTAAGCAGGCGCCTTAGCAGCGGTGCAGCAGCTCTCGGGCGCCTTCATCAACATCGCCGCGCCTTCTTCTTCTTTTTCTTCTTTGGTGTTTAACGGCAGCTTGCATCCTTTGCGTTGCATTACTGCCATCTTCTGGAGTTAGTTAGCTCTTTTTGTCAGATTCTTCCCATCAGTCCTGTTCTATTTAGAAATGTGCTTAAATACTTCCTGCCTTGTCCACTTCCACCACACTCCAGAATGTATTTTAAACCTGCTCCTGTTAGTCCTGCTCTTACCATTCCATCCATCATGTCCTTTCTTTCGGTGACATATTTCCGGCAGTTAAGAAGAACGTGCTCTACTGTTTCTGGTAACTGACACTGTTCACAAAGCCCATTTGGATGTTTCCCTATAATGTTGAGAGTCCCGTTCAAGTTACTATGTTCTATTCTAAGTCTGGTCATCACTACCTCCTCTTTTCTATTTCCTCCTCTGTTTCTCTCCCTACCCACTCTTTTTTGTATTGCATGTAGGTGTCGTCCTCTTATCTCCTGATCCCAGTACTGCTGCCACTCTTTATTGATTTCCTTCCATGCTATACTCTTTCCTTCTGCTTTAGAAAGTTCAATTGCAGTGTCTATATTTTCTTTTCTAACAGCTTGTTTGGCTAATTTGTCCACTTTCTCATTACCCTTAATACCCATGTGTGCAGGAACCCAAATTAATGTGACCACAGTGCCTTGTTTTACCACTCGTGAATGAATTTCCATTATTTCAAATAATAGGTCCTGGCGATTACTGGATGTACCTAGCTTTAGACTGTACAGAGCTGCTGCTGAATCACTACAAATGAGGGCTCTGTTAGGTTTGGCTTGTTCAATCCACTCTAAAGCCATCCATATGGCATACAACTCAACTGTGTATACACTTAAAAAGTTTGACGTCCGTTTGCATACTTCTGTTCTACTATTAGGAACTGTAACAGCAGAACCAGTGTTGTCTGTTATTGGATCTTTTGATCCGTCCGTAAACACCTGTACATACTCTGTGTATTTACTTTCTGTATGCCAATAAAACTCATTAACTAAATCTGCATTTTCCCTCCTTGCCTTAATGTGCAGCAACTCTAGATCTATGATTAATGGTTCAAGTATCCACACAGGGAGTCTAGGCCTATACACTGTCAGGCAGAACCTCATTCCATACACTCCCAGATCTCTTGCTGCTCCATCCCCTGTCTGTCCAGCCAAAACTTGTTTTAGCTGTTCCCTCTCTTTCCCAGCAGGCCTGTAGCACTCTTTTGGTTGGATGTTTATCTCCGTGCCCTCTCAAATTCATCCAATAATTTACAGTGAGCTGTTTCCTGCGTAAACCCAGTGGCATTTCTCCTGCTTCTACTTGAAGGGCACACACAGGTGATGTTCTCACTGCTCCTATGCATAATCTAAGGGCCCGGGCCTGGATCACATCTAACCCTCCAAGCACAGTTTTTGCTGCAGATCCATACACCACACTCCCATAGTCCAGCCTTGATCTAATTAGTGCTACATAAATATACTTCAAGGATGCTACATCCGCTCCCCAGTCCAACCCCACAAGGCATCTCATCACATTTAAAACCTTTTTGCATTTATCCACAATACTTTTAATGTGTTCCCTCCATGTTAATCTAGAGTCAAAATATACTCCTAAGAATCTAAATGACTCAACTATCTCTAAATTATTCCCATATAGTTGCAAGTTAAAATTTCCTCGAACTCTCTTTTTTGTGAAGAACATTGCCTTAGTCTTTTCAACTGAGAATTTAAAACCCCATTTCTTCCCCCACATCTCAACTTGCTTTATTCCCTCTTGCACCTTTTTAACTATATGACTCAAATTTCTCCCTCTTTTCCACAGGGCCCCATCGTCTGAAAATAATGACCTTCCCATGTCCACTGATACATTTCCAAAGATGTTGTTTATCATAATTAAAAATAATACAGGACTTATCACACTCCCCTGTGGTGTTCCATTTTCAACCTCATATTTATTGGACATTTCAGATCCTATCTTTACTTATATTGTTCTTTTGTTCAAAAAGTCCATTATCCAGTTAAAAACTTTACCCCCAATTCCTATTGCATTTAGCTTTATCAGAAGCCCCTCCTTCCAAAGCATATCATACGCTTTTTCTACATCGAAGAACACTGACACTACTGTCTCTTTATTTATTTGTGCCTTCCTTACTTCATCTTCTAGACACAGTACTGGATCTAAAGTACCCCTTCCTTTCCTAAATCCACTTTGACATCCTACAATTACATCCTGTTTCTCTAAAAAGTACCCCAGTCTTTCATTTACCATTCTCTCCATCAGTTTACATAAGTGCGATGTTAATGCAATTGGTCTGTAGCTTGTTGGTTTGCTTGCATCTTTCCCTGGCTTCCTTATGGGTACAATGACCGCCTCCTTCCAACTCACAGGTATTCTACCTTCCTCCCACACTTTGTTAAACAGTAATAATAATTTTTTCAGGCCTTCTTCGCTTAAGTGTTTTATCATCACATAGCATATCTCATCTTTCCCTGGTGCAGTCATACCAGCTTTAGCCAATGCCCTTTTTAACTCTCCCACAGTAAATGGCACACTCTGCTCATCTCCATTACTTCCCTTTCTCCTTAAGGCCTCCCTGTTTTCAGATTTAGTTTTCTCCCTGCCCCTTCTTCCCTCCTCAGACAAATTATTAGAGCTGTGTACCTTCACAAAAGTGCTAGCCATTAACTCAGCTTTTTCTTTATTACCTACTACTATTTCATCTCCATTTGTTAGCACCGGATAACTCCACTCCCTTTTGTCCCCCCCCATCTTTTTGATCATTCCCCACACCTCTCCTACTGGCGTTGTGTTCCCAATTGAATCACAAAACTGTCTCCAATAAGACCTTTTCACCTGTCTTATTGTCCTCCTTACCACTGCATGAGCCTTTTTGTACTGTATCATATGTTGAAAATTATGGGTTCTTTTCAATAATTTAAATGCCTTATTTCGGTTTCTCACAGCCTCTTTACAGTTATCATCCCACCATGGTACTGCCTTCCTCTTTATTTTGCCTTTACTCTTAGGGATGGATCTCAGTGCAGCTGTTCTGATACCTTTTCTTATTTCCTTATCCAGAGCTTCTATGGTCATGTTATCATTGATCTGATTCAGATACTCATCACACTCTTCCTTAAACTTCTCCCATTTAGCTTTCCCAAACACCCATTTCCCCCCCCCCTGTCCACTTTAGTCATAGAAGCATTCATGCTTATTATACATAATACTGGATAATGGTCGCTACCTATAGTGCCTTCTTGATACACTTTCCATTCACATATGGGAGCAATATTATTTGAAACCATTGTAAGATCCAATGTTGACTCCTTTCCTGTGTTAACATCTATTCTTGTTTTACTTCCATCATTTAAGCAGACTAAATTCCTCTCATCTAAAAACTCTTCTATTACTTGGCCATTAACATCAGTTTTCTCACTCCCCCACAATGAGTTATGCGCATTAAAATCCCCACACCACACAATGCTTGCTCTACTTTGCCCTTCTATTTCTTCAAGCTTATTTAATTCTAATCTCTTGCAAGGGTTATAATATTTCACCACCACTACTTCCTTCCGTTCTACCCAAACTTCCACCACCACATACTCCAATTCTTTTCCAATACCCAATACTCTATAAGGCATACCTTGCTTAATAAATGTGACACAGCCCCCTCCACCCCCATCTTTCCTATCTCGCCTAATTGCCACATATCCAAGCAAAACAAAATCTAACTGAGGTTTCAACCATGATTCCTGAATACATAAAATGTCCGGTTTCTCCCTTCTACTATCTACAAATTGCTTAAAATCCTGCCCATTAGCTATCAAACTCCTTGCATTCCACTGGAATATTAACATTGTTATCAACCAACACCTGGCTCTTGACTTGCCAGAACACTGAGACTGTCTCTCACTTCCTCCCATTTCAAACCTATCATATCAAGATGATGCACTGCTGCTTTGACAATTATTTTAATCCTTTCAGTTTTAGACTTAACCTCAGCTGTTGCATTTATCACTCCTGCTATAAAGGTCACCAACCCCTTCTTCTCTTCCCACCTCTTCCTTTTGTCCTCCTCTATATTCACTGTCATTTGCATTCTATTTTGTCCATACTCCTTAGCCTGCTTTTCCTGACCCGCCCTCCTAACTGCTTCTGCATAAGATACTTTTTCCTTCACTCTGATCTGTTGCACCTCCACCTGTCTTCTCATCACTTCACATCCCCAATAAGCAACACTGTGATTCCCTCCACAATTGCAGCACTTTGGTTTTACTCCCTCTCCACACTTCCCATACTCATGATCCCCCCCACATCTAGCGCATCTTCTCTTCCCCTTACACACATTAGCCACATGCCCAAACCCCTGACATTTAAAACATCTCAATGGCTTTGGTATAAACTCCCTAACTCTGTATCTCATGAATCCAAAGTATATCTCCTTTGGGAGAACCATTGTTGCAAACTCTATCAAAATGGTCTCAGTTTCTTTTTTCTCAGTTCCCCTTGTCATTCTTTTAGCACTTTGGACTAAACTATTCCTCACCCGCAAGTTATCCTCCAGTTCCTTCATTGTAACTTTAAGAGGTATTCCCGAAATTACACCCTTGCACCCGTCTCTCCTCTGCTCCCCCACTCTTATTACTTTGGATACTTTAATTTTTCCAACACTACTCATATTCTTTGCCTTCTCCATCTGTACTTCATTGGTGCACCCTATTAGCAAGTTTCCGTCTCCCAAAACTCTCGCATATTTCACTTCTCCGACTTGTCCTCTAATAATTTTTGTTAGCTTCAGCGGATCAACTTTCTTTACTCCCCCCTCTCCCTCAAATCTCACCACTACATTCAGCAATTCTACCTTCGGATCCTCTCCCCCTTCACTGTCCGTTCCACTTGAGCTAGCTCCGTCCTTTTTCTTTCTCTTATTTCCTTTCATGCTTTTACTCCCTTTCGCCACCTCTCCCACCCGACTCCACTCATCTCCACTAGACTCCATGATACTGCTGCCTTCCTCCGGCTCCCTCCCTGCCATTTTTCCTGAGTTTGTAAGGAACAGTGCCAGAATATCGTTCCGGACCTATACAGGCCGTCGGTCGATATTCCCACAAAATGTTCCCCCCAATACTCAATCCTACTGTTACCAGGTCCTGATATCCGTAAAAACCCCCGTCAATGTAATTTAATTAATCAGTAAGTTTAATTCCAACCAGTCCAAGCACAACCGTGGTGTCGCCAGCTAGTTTGGTCCCGAAGACTGTTCGTTAGCTAGTTCCGCCGGCCATCTCTTCATCGCCGCGCCTTCAAACAAACCAACAACAGCATTGGTTAGAGTGCGAGGAGAGAGAGCTGTTTCGTCATGACACACTTGGATCGTTTCACAATATCGCCACCTGTCTCGGCGTATTGATTCTACTCTAAAAAAAAAAATCTTAATGAAATTTAAGTGTTCAAACACAGGGATAAGGGTTATTTATTAAATCCTACAATGTAATAGCAGTATTTTCCTCTTTCCCTTCTCTGTTCTCTTTTCTATTTTCACAATGAATATTTATTCAGTTTTTTCTTATTATTGCTTTATTTTAAAATATTTTTTTATATAATACAATCCTTTAATGTTTTTCAATTAATGTGATTTTGTTTTGTAAAGTGAGCTTCTAGCATAAGCCCTGTAGGGTTTTCAACCTCTCTGGCATATTTCTGTAAATGACTTTGACTTGCATTTGTTCTTTATTCATGCAAATACATAAATATGTGTTTTGAGAGTGTGGGATTGACTAACATAAGGTCGCTACTCTGGTTATCATTGAAGTACGAATGCAAAAAGTACAATATTGGTAATGCTACATAAACAAATGAAGTTGCCCATTCTCATTCTTGACTGCTTCTGGAATCCATCTGCCTTGAGATAAATTAGGAAAAGATTTACCTATATAAAATCTGTTGACTGAACCAAAAAGTGTATGAAGAAATAACAAAAAAAGGCCTATCCAAATATAGGTAACAATGTTTTATTCAATACTTTATTCAACTATATTTGTAATTATACCATATTCTATAGAAAAGTAAAGATTCAACTTTGTTATACGGAGTGGTTTGTTTTTGCAACAGCTTGTTTAAGTGTAAAATCCTAATTGGACTGTTGTCCAAACAAGTGTCCTCTCCAGAACATTTGGTGTGACCATATAGAACATTAAGGTAGCACCACCAAATGATAACTCATTAATTTATTTCAAAGTATTTGTATGTCTTTTGATGGGGAAAAAACTGTTACCTAATCAATATTTCTCTTCACCATCCTTGTTATCAGTAAGACAAGATCTGAAGGTATGACCTGCTGTCCGTCATTGTGTTGAGAAGTGGAGTTTTCCCTATATCCAGATGGGACAGTGTATCGCCAGACCTCTGCATGTCACATGCCAGCAGAGAGAACCACATACAAACAACCCAATTCCATAATAACATGAAGGGTATTAACAATGAAACAATATTAAGCAACACAACCTGGGTACAATGCTGTACATCCATCTTACAAATTGTTGTAAGATTAATGATTGAGATTAAAGATCTAACACTGTTATTATGGCTATGGGTTGATTAGATGTGGGTGGTCTGGTCTCCAGAACAAAACAGATAAATTATACCAGCAATTAAGCAAAGAGAACACTTTCAGAATATTTATTTCATACAATATGGTGACATTCACAAAAGGTAAATAAACTGTAGAACTATTCCCCTCCACCACCATTCAAGCCACAATGACACAGGGTTCTTTCTGTCATTTTGTATGTTTATTGTCAAATCAGAAATATATGAACAATGATTGGTGACAGGTAAAAGGAAGATGACATGTTGATATTGGAATACATCTTATGCAAATACAATTCTATTTATCCATACATTACCATAACTGGCAAGGAAAATGTCATCTTTCTTGACATTGTTCCCTCAAAACACATAATGACTCCCAGTATCCCAATGTCCCTATATGTACTGTATTAGCTATTCATTCATACAAACTCAATTTATCTTGTTAAAGACATTGGATGGCATTCAATTCAATAAGTTCTTTGTCAGGGTCCAAAGGGACCACCTGTTGTCATGTAATTTGAATAAATCATGAACACTGACATTATGAGTAGCTGAATCATGTATGCTATGTATAATGTTTTAGTGTGAAAATAAATCTCAACAGACTGGTCAAGTAAAGGATATATACAGTGAACAGTGAATTTTTTTTCCCCTGTGTTTTTGCTCTGTACTCCAGCACTTTGGATGTGAAATGATACAATGAATTAGAGGCTAAAGTACAGACTGTAAGCTTTAATTTGAGGGCATTTTCATCCATATTGTAACTGAAGAAGGCTGCAGTACAGGCCTGGCTTAGCATCACCAGTGAAGATACAGAGCATCTGATGATTTCTACAGCTCGCAGACTTCAGGCAGTCCTTGCACGCAAAGGATATGCAACCAAGTATTATTATTTCATAGCAACATAATTAATGATTAGGATTAAAGCTGGGGTATGCGATTTTTTTTTGGTAATATCAGGTATTATCTGTGGCTGTCCCAGGACAGATTTTCAGGGACTACCCCGGTTTACCCACCCACGCCAATAATGCAATTTTCAACTTTCAAAAGACAAACGGTAAATCAAAAAAAATCAGTTTGAATGGTTCATTTTACTTTTATTTCAGGGATAAAAAAAATGGAAATTGAAATACGTGGGTGGGCAAACCGAGGTAGTTTCTAATATTAATGATCAATGGACGGACTCAACCATGACCGTAGGGTAGCGATAACAGACTTCTTTCTTATTAGTCGCTGGCTTAGCCTTTTACCTTGACGTTCAGGTTGCAGGATAAGTGCCAAAAATAAGACTACTGAGAGGAGCATATCTTACTCGAAGCTGGCAAATGATCTATCAGCTGATAAGCCGGTGGTGGTAAATGAGAAGCCCTCTATTGATTCGCCGAGGCTGGTAGCTCATATGCCTGGTTTAGCAACCCACTGGATTTGCATACTGACCTGGCTGGTCACTGGCATTCCTAGGCTGGTCACTCGCGTACCTAGCATGGCAACCCACTGGATTGACGATTTCTTTATGTTTTACAATTTCTGAATTAGGCTAATTTATCATCTCTCTTGCATTTGCAGTTTGAGTCTGCAGCTATCCACGAGGCAACAGTCGTTCAATTCAAGCGAAGGATTTAGGAAATCATTAACCTCATTAACTTTGGCCCACCAGAAGCAATTTTCACCTATTTTCTAGGCTACTTGTCTTATTTAGCCCAAGTGTCATATCTCAAAAACGATTTACTGCAGCACGTCCATGTTTTAAACTTCGAATTGAAGAAGAGGCCTATAGCCTACCATCAGACATTTGCAGCAGAATAAATGTCACAATAAGCAGATATGTAGCCTAGGCATAAAAATACGTAGCCTATTGTGTGTAGGCTATAGGCTCTATAGCATTTGAATAGGCCTACGTTAAAAGGTAGGCTATGTTTTTACATCCACAGCAATGTAGGCTATTACAGCCACACGTGCGATAGGTGGTCACTGTGGAAATGTCAACTTCATTGGATATTGGCGAACTATAACCAAAAGTTTGTTTATAGCCTACAACTTTTCAATAATATCAGGTAGGCCTAGCCTATTATTGTTCCTTTATGGGAAAATTATTTTTGATGTAGACTAGAAATGGTGGGTTTTATGCATTTTATTGTCTGTGGCTGTGCCAAGATGAAGGTTACAGAACTTTTGGGGTTTAACCTGTAATTTATAATTTCAGAGAAATATGAATAGGCCTACTGTAATTGGGATGTCGACGACTACCACTAGGGGGCCACCGTGGATAAGAGATCCACAACTGGCTTGTCAAAGTAAAATATTTAGCCTACCTACATGTCATTTTACCCCATTAAAAATAAAAACCATAGCTCCTAATTGATTAATTACAGTCCACTGGTTTTATTGCCACGTTAAAAAATCTGTTTATCAACCCTGTATATTACTAACGTAGGCTATAACTATATAATTACCTCGTTAACGTTACGGCTCGTCATCTGCACCACGGCGTGAATAACAGCGTTGCTGCACTTGCCGCCGCTAGCTGAGGTCTAGCAGCTCTGTGATTGGCTAAATGCGAGTTCGACAGTTCCGAACGCTTCTACTTTTCCTGCTTCACCTTTGGCCTAGTTAACAGAAAATCTGAATTTTAGAACTTTGAATTTTGAGAGCTTTGTATTTATGGATCTGAATTTTTAAAACCTGAATTTCAGAAATGTGAATCCGAGATTTGAATTTAAGGATCTGAATTTTTTTAATCTGAATTTCAGAAATTTGAATCTGAGAGATTTGTATTTATGGATCTGAATTTTTAAAATCTGAATTTCAGAAATTTGAATCAGAGATTTGTATTTATGGATCTGAATTTTTTAAGTCTGAATTTCAGAAATTTGAATAAGAGAGATTTGTATTTATGGATCTGAATTTTGAAAATCTGAATTTCAATCTTTGTTTAATGCAAATTTATGAAATACAGCACAAAAAAATTCAAGTTTATGAAAAGTCACACGTATATAATTCAAATATACTAAATTCAAATTCAAATACTTTTGTCAGTATCCATACAGTCCATACAGTCAGCTCCATACAGTCAAAAGTTTGGACACCCCTACTCATAGAAGGTTTTTTTCCGTTATTTAAACAACAGCTTTAAAGCTTGTTGACTGTAGGCTTATTTTAAGCTGTGGTAGGCTGGTTTAAAATAAAAACAATGTGAAAAAAGTAAGCAACACTGCTTGTATGACTTTCATAATTCATGGGTCTAATCAGATCAGAACAACATAATTTGCCATGGCATCTGAAGTGAGCTATACTGTAGCACCACCGACAATTCCCTCCATAATGTTTGGGATCTTTTCCTGATTTGGTTCTGTACTCCACAATTGTAGATGTAATGAAACAATTCACGTGGTTAAAGTGCAGATTCTCAGGCTTTTATTAAAGGGTATTATTATACGTTTTGTTTTCACCATGTTGAAATTACAGCACTGTTTATACATAGCCCCGAATTAGCCTACATATGATTTGTATTATCCACATTATATTCTTAGAAAAAATGTAGCCTACTTCCATTAGAAAATAAACTTTATTTTGAAAAAAAATCTCTGTAGAATAAGAGGGCATATGATATTACACACAGATCTGTGTGCTATCATATCTAGGCTACTACAAATATAAATGTGACTAATGAATCCATACTTGCTCTGAGTCAGCCTCAAAGCAGCCACTGCTGCTCTAGTCCATCTTCTTGCAAATAACTAGGATGAATAAGGTGAGACTGTGCCATCGTCAAATTAATTAATTGCATGCTGTGCCGTCTAGCTCTGCCCATTATGATAGCACAGCAGTGGTGGCAAACTGGTGGTAGTGGTGAATGTTCTGGGACGTGACATTTGGTAGAGTGAAAGTAATCAGTTTGGGATGGACTAGTGTTGTTTTGGTAGCGAGACGTGTCTGTTTTATTCCAACTTGCCATTGTGGAGAAGCAACTCGCCGCTGTGGAAAAGCAATTTGTCGGTTTCAGAGCGACTCGCCGTTGTGAGGAAGCAACTCGTCGGTTTCAGAGCGACTCGCCGCTGTGGAAAAGCAACTTGTCAGTTTGAGAGCGATTCGCCGTTGTGAGGAAGCGACTGATCGGTTTGATATACTGACTTGTCATTGTGGAGAAGCAGCCAACGTAGCACAAAGCCATCACTGTTTGTGTATTGAGCTCTCTCGAAAAAAATTGCGCACATAGCCTACATTTAGCTATATAATGTGTGAGGGGTGACACTAACCCCTAAGCCCAAACACCTTGGTTATCTATCTCTGCCCAAATGCAAAAGGTCTGTAAAAACCCTATAAAAACCACTTGTGCCATATACAATAGCGTATAGGCTACTTACAAAATAAATATGGTAGAGAACTAGCATGCATTTCTTGTTGTGTTCTGTGGGTAAGGAAGATGCCCAAGTCTGTTAAATGTTACCGTTTATTGTTGCTGAATTCAAACACCTGAATTAAAACACATAGAAAACAGTAGGCCTATATGCACATAAATGTACGGCACATTTATAAAAACATGTAATACCTACCACTATATACAGTCAAGCCGGAAAGTCTGCACACCCCTTTCACCTTCTCCACGTTTTATTACGTTACAGACTTATACTACAATAGATTGAGTTCATTTTTTCCCTCAAATCTCTACACACAATAGCCAATAATGACGAAGTGAAAACAGGTTTTTAGAAAATATGCAATTTTATTTTACTGACAAAAATAGGTTATTTAGGGGTTATATATCTGTGCACACCCTTAGCCTAATACTTGGTTGCTGCACCTTTGGCAGCGATTACAGCTTCAAGGCGTCTTGGGAAAGAAGCTACGAGCTTGGCACACTTGTTTCTGGACATTTTTGCCCATTCCTCTTGGCATATCCTTGCAAGCTCCGTCAGGTTGGATGGGGAGCGTCGATACACAACCATTTTCAGCTCTTTCCACAGATGTTCAATTGGATTCAGGTCTGGGCTCTGGCTGGGCCACTCAAGGACATGCATAGACTTTCTCCAAAGCCACTCTTTTGTTCTCTTGGCTGAGTGCTTCGGGTCGTTGTCATGTTGGAAGGTAAACCTTCGCCCCAGTCTGAGGTCCAGAGCGCTCTGGAGCAGGTTTTCTTCAAGGATCTCGTGTACTTAGCTGCATTCATCTTTCCCTCTATCAGGACTAGTCGCCCCGTTCCCACTGCTGAAAAACATCCCCACATCATGATGCTGCCACCGCCATGCTTCACTGTAGGGATGGTATTAGCCAGGTGATGAAAGGTGCCTGGTTTCCTCCAGACGTGACACTTGGTATTCAGGCCAAAAAGTTAAATTTTGGTTTCATCAGACCAGAGAATCTTGATTCTCATGGTTTGAGAGTCCTCTAGGTGCCTTTTGGCAAACTCCAAGCGGGCTGTGATGTGCCTTTTACTAAGGAGGGGCTTCCGTCTGGCCACTCTACCATTGGCTCCAATTCGGCGGACTGAGCGCAGTAATTTCCCCCAGTCCGCACAAACGCACCATTAATCTCTTTATATAGCCTATTCGCTCTTATTCATTGAAGGCGGGGCACATTTGAACAAAGTGTTCAAGCGTGCCCCTCCCACTGGAGACCGCATATTTGGCTAGTTGACACTCAGTGCTATGTAGCATGAAACACGAAAACTATTCTATCTTGTAGCCACTACAATAGTGATTAAAATGATATACGTTTGGATTTTGTGACATGTATACAAAAAGTAGAAGTAAAAAAACATTTCAGTTAAAAAAAAACACTTACATGGGGTAAAAATAGACTATCGTGAATAACCTTTCTCGCTTGTTGCTAAAAATACCGTCGTCTTCATGACAGGTTGAAGTCACGTAAGAGATGTGTTTCACAAAAATACGTCCGTGTTGCTGCAGCGTATCTCCTAAAAAAGCCCGTGCTTAAATGTGCCCCGCAGTGCCATGTGCCCCTCCCTCCCTACTTTATTACTCCTCCTCTGCATCAAATCTTATCCTATAACAGTAAAGCATGATTAACATAGTCTCCTCCTTAGCAGTAATTAACATATTCACATGACTTTCAAGCATTGATAGGTTTTTATTCATAATAAGGGCCTTCATTCTGTCTCTAGTTTTACCAGTAAATTATGTCATTCTAATTAACATAGTCTTACCACTAAATGGCCTCATTCTATATCTGGATGAATAGGATGAGGCCCACTTTTGTGGTTGGCCAGTTTGCAGTAAGCACACACATTTCAGTTACATTTCTCTCATCTTTGCTCTGCACTTACTGATCTCATACAAACAGAATACAGCCATCCTATACATTTTCTAAGCACAGATCATACAGTACCATTCAAAAGTTTGGACACACCTACTCATAGAAGGTTTTTTTCCGTTATTTAAACAACAGCTTTAAAGCTTGTTGACTGTAGGCTTATTTTAAGCTGTGGTAGGCTGGTTTAAAATAAAAACAATGTGAAAAAAGTAAGCAACACTGCTTGTATGACTTTCATAATTCATGGGTCTAATCAGATCAGAACAACATAATTTGCCATGGCATCTGAAGTGAGCTATACTGTAGCACCACCGACAATTCCCTCCATAATGTTTGGGATCTTTTCCTGATTTGGTTCTGTACTCCACAATTGTAGATGTAATGAAACAATTCACGTGGTTAAAGTGCAGATTCTCAGGCTTTTATTAAAGGGTATTATTATACGTTTTGTTTTCACCATGTTGAAATTACAGCACTGTTTATACATAGCCCCGAATTAGCCTACATATGATTTGTATTATCCACATTATATTCTTAGAAAAAATGTACTTCCATTAGAAAATAAACTTTATTTTGAAAAAGAATCTCTGTAGAATAAGAGGGCATATGATATTACACACAGATCTGTGTGCTATCATATCTAGGCTACTACAAATATAAATGTGACTAATGAATCCATACTTGCTCTGAGTCAGCCTCAAAGCTGGTTCGTTATCATCAAAATAAATGTCACACACCTCCTCCCCTCTTAACACTTTTGTGTCTTACGGTCTGGAGTTAGCTTGCTGTTTGCAAAATTTGTTCTGCTGCTCTCGTCAGTTTGAGTGCGACTCGCCGCAGTGGAAAAGCAACTCGTCGGTTTGAGAGCGACTCGCTGTTGTGAGGAAGCGACTGGTCGGTTTGATATACTGACGTCATTGTGGAGAAGCGGCCAATGTAGCACAAAGCCATCACTGTTTGTGTATTGAGCTCTCTCGAAAAAAATTGCGCACATAGCCTACATTTAGCTATATAATGTGTGAGGGGTGACACTAACCCCTAGGTTATCTATCTCTGCCCAAATGCAAAAGGTCTGTAAAAACCCTATAAAAACCACTTGTGCCATATACAATAGCGTATAGGCTACTTACAAAATAAATATGGTAGAGAACTAGCATGCATTTCTTGTTGTGTTCTGTGGGTAAGGAAGATGCCCAAGTCTGTTAAATGTTACCATTTGTCGTTGCTGAATTCAAACACCTGAATTAAAACACATAGAAAACAGTAGGCCTATATGCACATAAATGTAGGGAACATTTATAAAAACATGTAATACCTACCACTATATACATTCATTATACTCCTGAATAAGACTTTAACATTACATAAACGTTCATGGTAAATATCTGATTTATTAATTATAGATGAAAAACAACTGAAATATAATAATTTCAATAAAAGGAGTACAAATATATGTGTTTCGAGTCAATTATTTTGAAAAACATATTTCACTGAAAAACTGTCCAAATTTATAATGCTATAGTGTTACATCACACTATTTACTATAAAAATGTGTAATATCCAAAATAAAAGACTAACCCTTTACCAAGCTCCTAAACACAACCCTAATCTCAACTCTAGCACTTAGCATTTTCCAAACCCTAATTTTACTATCTGATTATCTGATTTTTCAATTAAAATTGATTAAAACTGAAATATCATCAGTTCAATAAAAGAAATACAAATAAATGTGTTTTCAGTCATTTTTTAAAGATAAAATTCTGTGCACACCTATTTTCACAGGTGCTTGGATAAAGGATCTGCATATACAGATCCTTTCCAAAAAATTAGAATATCATGGAAAAAAAATTTTTTTACATAATTCCATTCAAAAAGTGAAACTTTCATAGATTATAGATTCATTACACACAAAGTGAAATATTTCTAGCCTTTATTTGTTTAATTTTTCATAATTTTGGCTTACAGCTCCAGAAAACCCCCAAAACAGTATTTCAAGAAATTAGAATAGTGTGTCGAAAATCAGCATTTACTTCAGTTATTTCAGAGAATGAATGTTTTAGACTGAGTGTCACACTATCATCTAATTTACTCAAAACACCTGCAAAGTAGGTGACAATTGGCCAGAAGACCATCATTGACTTGACAATTGGCCAGAAGACCATCATGGACACCCTCCAGAAGATGGGTAAGTCACAAAAGGTCATCGCTAAGGAGGCTGGCTGTTCACAGAGTGCAGTGTCCAAGCATATCAATAGAAAGTTTAATGGAAGGGAAAAATGTGGCAGGAGAAGGTGCACAAGCAAAAGAGATGACCGTAGGCTTCAGCGGATTTTCAAGCAAAGACGATTACAAAATTTGGCGGAGATGCAGAGGGAGTGGACTGAGGCTGGAGTCAGTGCTTCAAAAACCACCATGTACAGACGTATCCGGGACATGGGCTACAACTGTCGGATTCCTCGAGTCAAGCCACTCCACTCATTCTCTGAAATAACTGAAGTAAATGCTGATTTTCGACACACTATTCTAATTTCTTGAAATACTGTTTTGGGGGGTTTTCTGGAGCTGTAAGCCAAAATTATGAAAAATGAAACAAATAAAGGCTAGAAATATTTCACTTTGTGTGTAATGAATCTATAATCTAAAAGTTTCACTTTTTGAATGGAATTATGGGAATATAATAAATAACACCGCACACTGAAACTTGCAATAATCCTGTGTTTTATTCAAAGCTGACGTTTCATTCAATGGACCTTCATCAAAGCCAAATGTTTACAGAGAATGGTGTGATGTACAAAACATATCCAGCGAGCGGTCGTTCTGAGGGTGAAAACACCTTGTTACTGAGGTCAAAGGAGAATGGGCAGACTTGTTCAAGCTAACAGAAAGGCCACAAATGCTCAAATAACAGCTGTTTACAGCAGTGATGTGCAGAAGGTGATGTTATCTCTGAATGCACAACGCGTGTGTAAAAGTGAGAAGAAAGGTGCCCATTGCCTTCTTGCACAAGAGGCACTGAACTACACCACTAAGCAAACATGGACAGATAAAGATACTGCGAAGTAATGATATTGGTAGATAACTCCATTACAGGGTCCAAAGGTCGAGGTGCAGAGCTATATCGTATCACCCTCAGAATATGCGGAAGGGCAGATTGTTTTCAGGGGTAGGGCATAAAAGCAGCACAGTCCACAACTGTCTTTGCTTGAGGGGAAAAAAAATGTATGACACAATGCAATATAAAACGAGACAATAATTTCATTTTATTTTTGTCCTTGATATTTCATATGTACAAAAAGAGCCAGTGCCAATAATTCTCCTGAATTAGGCTATTTACAGTATGCTAAAATGCAACACAAATAACAAAATAGACTGTAAGCAACTTCAAATCTGAATTAAAATTAGGTCCATTCTACAATAATGTAGACATTCATCCTTTGTGTTCCAGAAGCATAAAATTATCGTAAACAGTGAAAGACCACATTTCCACTAGAAGAGCATGCAGGTGTGCTAGTGTCCCGGATGGCCACACCTCTCCACTTCAGCTGTTGAGCACAAAATAAGAGAAATATAATAAGAATAATTGTTCATGGACTTCCTCCTTAACAGGGACAGTCAACTTACCATAACAAAACTGAAATAGCAGTTGATGTTGACCTGAAAGACGTTTAGAATAATTCAGAATAACTATAGGCTAGATGGCTATAGGCTATAATTGTCAGAATGACAAGACATATGGGCCGTTACAAATAAAATAAGCGATAGGATAAACATACTAATAGTAATAGGCCTAATCATGTAAGCTAGGCGGTCCACATAATAAAAACTGGTAACACTTTACATTAAGTTGCACCTATACCTGTGTAGTTAAATTGTAACCAATTTGGTAACAAGAGGTTATTTACTGAGTAACTCCAATGTAGGTAACATGGAACGGCAGTTAGTGGTATTCTTAATTACACGTGAAAGAAGGCCAGCCCTGTTACATCTCTCCTGCTAAAATTAAATCATTCCATATCATCAAGACACATGGTGAAATTAACAGGAAAGGTTAATTTGTTGTGTATCATGAATATGTGGCCTACGAGTGTAAATAAAACATTTCAAAATATTTATATGTGTAATTATGAATACCGCTAACTGTTGTTCCATGTTACCTACGTTGTAGTTACTCAGTAATAACCTCTTGTTGCCAAATTAGTTGCAATACAACTGCACAGGTATAGGTGCAACTTAATGTAAAGTGTTACCTAAAAACCTATAATTAGCTATAAATTATATTCTCAAAACAAGTATCAATTTGGTCTACAGCCTCGTCTAAAGGTCATATGCTATGTCACATTCTTTCTTCACATTATGAACAAAATTGAGATTAGGCCTAGTATGTATAATTAATTCGTGTATAGGCTACACAAGAGAGATGGGCGCTTATAGCTTTATGAGTTTCGTGGAAGTCGCATGGATAGAATCAAGGCCTCCACTGTTCTGCCACGCACAGTAAATTGGTTAATGGTTAACAGAGAAGTAAATATTATTTTTCATTTTTACTGGTAATTAGCCTATAGCTACTTCTCCAGAAAATGTTAGACTAGGTCTTCGATTCTTAGACTGAAGGAAGGTTGATAGCCTACAACTTTGCATGGAAAACCGTTTATCGCCTATTATATGTTAGGTCAGAAACAACAACGGCAATGATGACACATGACAGTGATGATACTTTAGAGACAAGAACCTTTAGGGGGTCATATGGCCGAAGTTTCCGTAGTGGAGATGGGGATCGGCTCGCCGTCCACAGCGGCTGACACTGTGTGTACGTTGTCGTACTGAGCCATGGGAAGCGTCACTGGTGCTTGCGTCTGGGCGGTGTGGGCTTGCGTGGTCTGCCGGGGCAATGGGGGCATGGCATCAAGGTCCCCGCGGCGGCTGTGGACCCCACCGTTCCTTCGGAAAGAGTTCCTTATTCCATTGGACAGACGACTGGACAGGCGCCTCATGGCACCGGCGATACTCCTGTCCCGTTTCAACAAACCCACGTCATCCTCAAGTTCCTCCGGCGGTACCTCGATGTTCCCCGTGTACCAGAAGACCCACCAGATCAGACTCAGGAAGATTATGATAGCACCGGCGTAGATGAGAAAGTCGTAGAAGAACAGATCCCCAAACACCCCGACCATGAGAACGATCAGCCCGAAGATATCAAAAGTGACCGCGAGCCAAAAGGCACAGGAACACCGACCTAGCCCCCGAAGTCTAGTTTCCATGTCGACAAGTGAGTCCCGATAAAATAAAGTTTCACCTCTTAGTTTTTTTTTCAAAGGATCATTCGGGATCTGTTTCCAAACCCATCTACCTCGAAATCTTCCGCCTAGTACCTGTTTTGTCGTAGCTACGCTAGGCTCGGGCAGGTGTACACTCACCGCTATTTACCTGTGTGAGGACGAAAGGAATCGACGCAGGTGGGTGGGGGTGATGTGTCGTCACCATCGTCTGACCCAGCAAAACACAAAGGTGAAGGGACTACAGGTAATAAAATCGTGTGCAAGACTTCAAACAGTGTGAAGATATAAGGTTTACAGCTGTAAGAAAGATATAAAACGTTACTGAAGTTAGAAATCGGCTACAGGCTAGACCTCCAGTCTTCGGACAGATTGGTTTTAGGTTTCAGTCTTCAGTTCCTTTAATTCCGGGGTCGTTTTCCATGTTATTCATTTATACATTGGTTTAAAATACTATATTTTAATATTGTAAAATGTAATACCCAGCTATGGGCCTGCATTATTCAAAATTAAACTAGAAGCTAAATATGTATTATCCTGTAATTTAAATATTTCAAACTTAATAAGAATAAAGTCATTAGCCTACGACGTAGCCTAAGTTTTTACATTTTATATTTTTTCAGATTAGGCTAGGCTACTTTTTAAAAAGCAGTCTGAGAATGCTTTACATTAACTAAGTCATTAATAAGAACAACTCAACGCGTAGTCTGTTGTCTAGTTATCTGGTCAGACAGAAAATGCACCCTGTATAACACGTCGCCGTTCCCAAGGTTTCTGTCACCTAAGCTCTCTCCATTGTGTGCTCATCATTAAATAGTGTAAAAATCCTACAGAACGGAGGCAACAGTGCTACCTGGCGGTGTATGCGCAAAACGACTTTAACCGCAAAGTTCTGAATGCTTAAAGGCTATGTAGTTTACAGCGTGGCATTTTGGCAGTAATATACTTTAAAAAATAAAATCAAACACTTGCATATAAACACACAATATCCTTGACGTACATAATAGCTATAGATCAGCAATCACAAATTAATTCTTGTTATGTACCTTTACAGAATGTGTGTGCCAGCCTGAATTACTTGCTTTAGCAGACACACTTGTCCAGGGTTAATTACATGTTAAATGTGTCAGTTGCTACAGCTGAATATTTACTGGAGACTGGAGCTGTTGAAGTTGACTGCCTTCCTCATGGAAGTCGGACTGCTCAGACTGGGCTTCCCTGCCCCACCACTCACAGGGGTTTCTGTTTACCCTAATAACAGGCGCTTTGCCCCCAGGCCCAACTCCTGCAGCGAATGGCCACAGTGTCATTGACACTAGTTTGGCAAGGCTGTGCAGAAGAACAAAGAAATCTCAACATTTAAACCCCCCAGAAAAGTCGGTTGCTTGTGCATCTGATACTGAATGCCACTCACCTGAAACTTACACCCAAAAAAATGACAGCAAGGTTAAAGCATTTTCACACCGGAGACTGTATTAATTAAATGTCACATTTTCGGACTGTCAAGTTAATGCACTGATACATGGAGTGAGCTTAATGCCAATATTATTTTGAAATATATTGTATGCTATTCACAAAAGTAAAACGTGATTTGTGGATACTGCATGTAGAAACCTTAGAGACAATAAAATGCTTTAAAAAAAACACCATTTACAAATATGTTAGTTGCATTAAAAAAAAAAAAATTGCCAAAACTGATCTGTACATGTATTTTTTCATTCTGTAAGTCTGTAGGTATCTCCATATATGCTCTCATATGGCTGCAAGGGGATGGGGCGGGGCCTTGTTTTGGTCAGCTGAACAAGCCATTCAGGATTTATTTTTAATTTTTTTTGGGAAGGGGCTGGGTGGAATGGTACACTTCAAAAGCTTGCCAAAATGAGTTGTGTCAATGCTATTTTGGTAGAGATCAGTTGCTAGCATTATTGTGACATAATGTGACATAACTAACTAGGTAGCTTGTAGCCAACATAGACCGGGGCTGCGTTCGGATCCGAAATGTATTCTTTCTTCTTGTCGTTCCCTTCCCTTGCTTCAAGGGGAATCCCCAAAATTCCAGGATGAAATATGGCAGCCACACCAATTGTGATTCGGATCCAATTTAAGGGGAGTAATTATATTCCCTCGCTCCCTCATTTAACCTCCCTTCCACCAAGGGTATAAAATGCAAGCTTCCAGCAAGAAGGGAATCCCACAATGCAACGCTCCACACGGAAAAAGTGGGCGGTCACATTTCAACTCTATGGTGTTGCACTTCTTATATGTTGCAAGGGTGGATCAGTTCCGTTTGTGTTTGTTTCTCGTCAATCCTCCCTTGCAGGATACGTATCAAATTACGTCACAAGATAGCTCACTCGAGGGAATTGAGCAAGGGAAGGGAATGTGTAAAATTGGATCTGAATGCAGTCCAGCTATCTAAGTAATGCTAGCTATCTGTCTAATATATAGTCAACAAAAAGACCAGCGAATAGTAGTTCCACTCAGCTTCAACCATCAAACCAGCAGAGACTAGCAAACTGGCAAAAATGTCTAACATGTAAAGGTGTATTGGCTCCACATAAACTAAGACAAACTATCCAGGTAAAAGCCAAATGGGTGGCTCATCCAGCTAATAGCCAGCACCGATACTACTGATGCCACAATGAATGGATTGGGTCATACTTGAGGTCAACAAAATACTAACTACCTAGAATCTCTGGTACAGCATAGTTAAAACACCAATTCCAATGTAGCTAGCTAAACTGTAGGTTGCCAACACCAGCCAGCTGGCTGGTCTGACAGCTTGAAGCTAGATGCTACAACTAGTTTGTCTTTCCATTAGTTAGCTTACACTGGCTATGACTAGGCTCATGCAAGTTAAAGCACAACTGAACTTTGGGTTATGTAGTTACCTGGCCATGGTATGAGTCCAAATGGTGGCAAAATATGTTTGTTAGTTACTCTGTGCTCCCCTGAGGTGATAATCCAGAATAGGGCATTTGTCGCTCTCCATTCACTTCTATGGGGCAGCTAAAACGGTCTCAAAAACACTTCTAGTATGTATACGAACTAGAACGAAGCGGATTCTGTCAATACAAACAATAACGAGTCCATAAATATATACCACCAGTAACACTTGCTTCCGTGGAAATTTGGACCAATGAGTGGTTTCTGGTGCAATAATTACCTACTGGATCTACGTTCCAAATAAAATACGAAAAATCCAGGAAAGGGCCATTTAATTTACAAAAAAAAATATGTACGAGGACTGGTTGTTTGTATTGACAGAATCCGCTTCGTTCTAGTTCGTATACGTGCTAGAAGTGTCATTTTGAGACCGTTTTAACTGCCCTATAGACGTGAATGGAGAGCGACAAAAACCCTATTCTGGATTATCACCCCAGGGGAGCACAGAGCAACTAACGAACATATTTCACCACCATTTGGACTCATATCATGGCAAGGTAACCACACAACACAAAGTTCTACCAAAGTTCAGTTGTGCTTTAAGCTCATCCACAACCTTCTTATTAAACACTGCTGAAAGCAGCATTCCTACACCAATTTTTCACAATAGTGTAAAGACATGTTCATTTGTCTAATTCATAACATTTCCAGTTTTTTTATTTTTTGCATCAGTGACAAGGACATGGAGGTGCAACTGTGCATGCTACTTCTGGTTTCATACTCGGTCAGTCAGTCAGTCAATATCTCCGGTTATACTTCAATTTTAACAGAAAAGGAAAATCAGTATCTGGAGGTGACTTTACAAATGAATAGTCACTTGACTGCCGTGCAGAGGGGCAGCACATGATTTTAATAATGAACGCAGAAGGATGTGGGGCCAGACTCTAGATCAGAGTTCTGCTGTAGCCTACAGGCCCACCACCTCCATGCAGACAGGTCTGGATAACAGCAAGAGTTATACAAATGTAAAATACGAAGGAGATTAATATCCATTTTTAAGTTATCAACGGTCAAAAAATAAATAAAAAGACACCGTGGACTTCGACAGCACCAATGAAACAAATACATCTTTAATTTTTGAATTGAATATTTTATTGTCACTTTAGTTGCTTTAATAACAAGTGAAGACCCGCGCACACCGCGCGTCCGCTTGGAGTAGAGAAACCAATCTGGGTTTAAGCAAAGGGAGACATGTACAACCAAGATATTAACATGATTTTGGTTTCAACGGGTTAATTTTCAACAATTTTTTCATCTTTTTTTCTCTCTCCTTTCTTTAAAATTATATTTGTATTCCAAGCAAAACCCTGGTCCACATGTGTCATGTGACCAGTGGCACTCTCTCTGAAGGAAAAAACAAAGGGGGAAAAAAAACAAAAAAAAACAAAAAACAAGCTGGAAGGGGAGAAGTATCCGTTATAATCTTACTTGTTGACCGTGTGTGGGGTGGGGTGGGGGGTGGGCAATGGGTCATGGGTGAAGGCCCAAACAATGGCATAGCTGAGCTCTCAATATGAGAAAGCTGACACACGTGGACTCGTTTGTCTGTTCTTTTTCTGTTTAATTCGCTTAAAAACTGATTCGAAGTTTTATTTCTTTTCATTTTGAAGCTGGTCTTGGTCAGGCAGAAGGAGGGAGAGCCCAGAGAGAGGAGTGCTGTGTACAGTGGGGCTGGCAGCGGTGCCCCCCTCCCTCCCTCCCTCCCTCCCTCCTCTCTCCCGCCTCGTCAGGCTGTTCACGGACGTGCCGCCGCCACCGCTTCAGTCCCTCTCTGCCACCAGCTTCAGCACCTTGCCGATGGCGATGGTCTTGCCTGCGAGACAGACGGGCGATTATGATGGGGGGGGGGGGGGGGGAGCTACAGGGCACAGCAAGGCACGGGTGCATCCTGGGAATGCTCCGTTTCACTTGACTTAAGGTTTATATTTTTATTATGATTCTTTTATTATAAGATATTAATATCTTATAAAACAATAGTCCCCTTGGTCTGGTAGGGACCTGCTCTCTGCCATTTAAAAGGTCCCCCTTTTTTTTTTTGCTTTGTTAATTTACAAAATTCCACATTTATCTCTAAACAAAAAAAAAACAACAAAGGGATAGTTCAATGGTTTAGTTTTTTTGTATAGTTTAGTTTTAGTGTGGAATGAAGGATAGTAACAAAATAAATAACTTGGCACATTGTTACCAAAACTATTTAGGTTAAACTCATAAAGCAGAACCCAACCCCAGTCTGGATTTGCGCACATTATTGGGTCCCAGAGCGCAGAGGCCACACCCACCTTCATCTCTCAGGGTAAAGCGGCCCATCTGGGGGAAGTCCTTGAAGGTCTCCAGGCAGATGGTTCCTGCAGTCCTCAGCCGGGCGATGCAGACCTGGTCCTGCTTGACGAAACGGGGTCGCGTCTTGCTCTTCTCACCCGACTTTTTGTCTACCAGGCAGATTAAGGCCTGCGGAGGAACGAGGGAGACGCACTCAGCTGTGTGTAGCTGTAGAAACTCCGGCAGCCCGGCTCCTATGTCCCGGCTAGCACTGCAATGAGCTGATGCTGCTGTAACGGACTTGGCAGGATATGCCAACGTTCCCTTTCTCAAATACAGAAGTGATGCATGCCATGGTGGCCAGATTCTATTTTATTGCCATGGTTGGGGGGGGCGGGTCAAGGCTGTCATGGGCAGTGTTTTAATATGCCATACCAGGCTGGGCCAGAGAGGTGACTTACTGTGATTTGCACTTCTTCAATGCAGGTGTGGATGTGTAGAACTGCGTTGTAACCCGGGCAGATGATTGATTTGTGTTCGATGATTACGATCTTTAAAAATTTAAAAAAAAAAGACGATAAACAATTTGACATACAAATATACATACACGAGCATTCAAAATTTTGGAATCACTGAGACATTTTTATGTTTTTGAAAGAAATTGATTCTATTCATCAAGGTAACATTAAATTGATCAAAAAATAGTGAAGACATTGATAATGTTACAAACTGCTATTTCTATTTCATTCCATTTCTATTTTAGCAATTGTAGCTATTTCTACACATAGTCCCCCCTCCCCATTTTAGGGCACCAAAAGTAATTAACATACATTTAAGTAGTCAGCATACTTAATATTTGGTTGCATATCCTTTGCATGCCATGACTTCGTGATGTCTGTGACCCAACAACATGAACTCTTGATATGTCATTTTCAGGTAATCTTACAAGCAGGGTGGGAAATTAACTTTCTGACCTACCAGCCACAGTGGCTGGTAGATCCTAAATTTTACCAGCCACCCCAAAATTTTACCAGACATAATATTTCTGAAATTACACTAAAATAACATTTCAGATACATTATAGAAAATGCATATTCCGGTTTAGTAACTATAATAAAATAGTATTATATCATGTATTACAGGTCAAATAGTCAAACATTGTGTATAAATGTATTACATAGTCCAAACCCCAATTCCAGTTGTGACAATATGCAAAAATGCACATAAAAGCAGAAAGCAGTGATTTGTAAATTCTCTCTTTTAAAAAAAATATTTATTTCAGATTTTCCCCCATTTTTCTCCCAATTTAGTAGCCAATTGCACCCCTATTCTAATTCAATTCCCTCTGTGTAGCAACCGCTAGAGAACCACCACTATCCAGCCCTGTCAGCCGGTAGTAGGACGGAGGGCGCCACGTCCTCTACAGGGCGCGACTCCTCGAGGTCCTGACTGTGATTCCAACTCGCCCAGGGCCTTTCTGTGCGCAGCGATTCTCTCCGAGCCCCTCCCCCCACCCGGAAGCAGCCGCCAATTCCCGCTCCCACAGGGCACCGGCCCTGCTCAGATCTGGCCTCGGAGTACAACTGCACCGACTGAAAGTCGACGTATATGTGCAATGATTTTTTCTGTTGTTGAGTAGATAATGGAAAGTTGCAACTTCTATCTATACTAGGACTTGAAAGTGATGCAAGTGGCACAAACAAAATGACACATACAGCACTGTGTGTGTGTGCGTGCGTGCGTGCGTGTGTGCGTGCGTGCATGGAAGCAAGCAAACTGTCCACAGTGCTGTTAATCATCAACTCACAGAATCCAATTAAAAAGCATTCACCCTCCACAGCAAAGGCACTACCAGTGGTTTTAAATCCGAATAACTGATAACAGGTTTGGGGTGGGCGTTTTGGGTTCAGGGCATAACTGGTTGTCGGTTTTGTCTGTGGTGACAGAGGGTCGGGCGGATGTTTGCGGCACAGGCTTCTGCGCCTACCTGAGCGTCGAAGGTCCGGCCGGAGTGGCAGAGGTTCTCAGCGTTGCAGAGGATGAAGCCGGGCAGGATCTCCTCCTCCTCTATGCCTTTCAGTCGCAGCTTCAGGTTCTCTCCTGGAGCAGCGTCATCCGTCTCCACGTCATCGGAGAGCAGGCTGAGCACCTCCACCGTGTGCTGGGACACATATACATAGTGTTGTCACGATACCAAAATTTTGACTTCGATACCGATACCAGGTTTAGTATCATGATACTCGATACTGAATCGGTACTTGAAACTGAAACGATACTGATTCGATACTCGGTACCTCTACTGAAATTACCTTAACCCTATTTACTTTGGCCCTTCAGAGGCAATTTCCTCCTCGTTTCTACTAGTTTTATTTAAATGTCAATATCTAAAAAAAATAGTCCCTGCACATCCATGGTTTTAAGTTCGAACTGAAGAAGAAGCTGTATCATTCAGAAATTTGCTACAGAATACATTTATTTCAGAATAGTCACATACAGTACAGTGTTTCCCCTAGATTTTTTTCAGGTCGGGTGGTAGGCCCCTCGAAACTACCAGTGTTGTTGCGCGTACACGGTGTCATCAAACGCGCGTGCGGGGCCGAGGTAGTATCATCGCGCAGGTTGGGGGTACGGAGAGTCCACATGGGGAGGGTGTTGGTAACAAAGTGGTGCATTTCTCCATTCTGAGCTAAAATAACATTTGCTCACAAAGGCGTATGGTAAATAAATATTAGTTATTTATAATATTAATAAACTTAAAACAGAACTTATATACAATAAACCCCCCTTAGCTTCACAAATGATATTCAGAACTATACAACTTAAACCCAGGACAAGGAGTTTGTTTCTACCGGTTTTTAAGGACTGTTTCTGGATCAGCTATCTTTGCAGCACTGTAGAGCTGCTTTTGAGACTCCTCCATAGTGCTGATCCATAATCAGTCCTTAAAAACAGGCAGAATCAAACTCCTGCCTCTGCAGAATTAGCTTTTACTCTACACTAAAATGTAATAGTTCTGGTCAGATAGCGAAACGGACGAAAGTGCGCCATTTTGCGTAGAGGCGGAAACTATAATTACACCCTCATAATATCAGCGCTGCCATTGAAAATTTAATTAGGCCTAACGGGAAACCGAAGCCGTTTTGGCAAGGGTTTTTCCAGATGCTATTTTGATCATTCCAGCATTCTGCGGTAAGGGAAATATTGCAGCTACATAAAAGAAAAAGAAAAAAAAGATTATATTAAAAAAAAGAATATAAATTTTTTTTTTAAAGTACCGAACGTCGGAAAATTCTAATACCGAACCGTTTTTTTTTTTTTTAAGTATCGAAAAAGTACCGAAGTTTCGGTGGACCGTGCAACACTACATATACAATACCGTATAAATACACAAGCGAACATTGCACACGCACGCATTATCATGTTCTGGGCTAAGGGAGGGCATCATTCCCACAGATCACAGGGTGTTACACCAAGGCCAACAAGGCAGAGAAAGATTTCTTTTTTTTTGCCCACTGGTCATGAAAGGACTTCCTCCTAACATCTCCCAGGTTCTGACAATATTTAAGGCCACACCCTTCATCCTGTGGAATGCCTTACCCTGTTTGGCATCATGACGAGTTGCTGTGCTTTGCTGATAGACCCAGACTCCAGCTTGCCCAGGATCACAGTGCCCATGTCCTGCACAAGAGAGACAGATTGGGAGTCACTGCAGCCCCATCTGAAGCATTCACTCTTGGAATACTCTATGCAAGAAGAATCCCAGCTAACAGTCAAAAATCCCTATTCCAAATTTCACAAACACCTCGCCCTTTTACACATGCAAAAATCCTCCTTTCAATATGGTGTTAGATAATAAGGCCCAGGGGGTGGCACACGAACCGCCCACAAAACAAAAACAAAAAAAGAAGCCCATAGCTAACCAACACAAAAAAAGCCGCCAACTAGTGGACAGTGGTTGAATACAGGTCTACGGTTTACCCGTGACTGTGGCGTGGGCACCAACCCGGGCCGAAAATAACCCTCCCCGGGACCTAGCAGCAGGATTTTTGATCCACAGACCTGAACCATATTTTCATGACACCATAAGTTTATAAACAAGCATGTAAGCCAAAGGAACCAGTGGATATTGTATTCTCTCTGACATTGGAGAGTGGAGTGAGGACAGCCGCTTGCCCTGCATTCTGGAATAGTAGCCCACTGACGCTCGAACCTCCAGTTAACAGGAGGGCGGGGTCCTTGTTCTCCGCGCTCCTCCTTACCTTGTATTTGTCCACTATGGGTAATCTGATCGGCCCGTCGCTTGATCTGTTGAAATTTGGCAAACTGTCGAGATGTGGAATGAATGGCAACCCTCTGGGGGGGGAAAAGAAAAAAAAAAAAAACTATTTAAAAAAACAAACCATAATACGGGAAGCATCTCATAACAATACCACTGCTCAGAGGTGAACCATGACACCTCCTGCAATGTGCTTGAAGCGGTTTTAAAACATTTAAAAGACCCATTATCTCATTATCCCCTCTACAGGAGGTCAGTGCTTTGGTCCAATAGAATAATGGAATAATGAGCCAGGCTGGTTGGGGGTTCGGACGGGTAGGGATGACTTACGTATACCAAGTGCAGAAGTCGGCAGGCTCCTTCAGGTTGGCGCCGGTGAGTCCAGAGCAGGGCATGAAGTGAATGTCCTTTTTGGGGTTGAATCCCACCTTCTTCAGAAATGGCACTAGTTTCTCCTTGCACTCCTCATACCTGCAGGGAAGGTAAAGGAAGAGACGTCTGACTCCACCTTCTTTCTGATACACAAGCTGACCACAACCTACTTTTAAATACTTCATACTATTTGGAAGTCTACAACAAAATAGAACACAAAGAAAATTTTGTTTTTTTCCCATAATTTTCTTTAATGAAAAAATATAATTTTTTCAAATAATAATTTTTTTCATAAATATCTAACATTTTTCCTGTGTTTACCACCACCCCATAATGCTGGTCAGGTGCAGCCAGGCTGGTACTGACGGTCTGACTCAAGGTTCTGTTTGGCGGTTCAGTCACGGTTGCCCACCTATCCAGGCTCCAGTTGACCGTGGGGTCGTCCATCTTGTTCACTAGAACTATCAGATGCTTCACCCCTGCCGTCTTTGCCAGCATGGCGTGCTCCCGCGTCTGTCCGCCTTTCTCGAACCCGGTCTCAAACTCGCCTTTCCTGGCGGAGATCACCTTCAGGAACAAAGGCAAGAAACCACTTCAGCAAACAGTGGGCAGGGCCGTGATCAGAAACTGTTTTTACCTCCTTCTCCGTCACCGTACCAAGCAATTATCAAAATCACAAACCACTAAACTATGGCTGGAATTCAATCAACAATGTCTGCGACTGACTTACAATTAAACGGGAGTGTTTTTTATTCTTTCACACAGTCTAGTAAGTCCACATAACCAAAGCCATCATTGAAAGGAACTTATCACACTGTGTTTGTGAGGGGGAAAAAATGCTTGTATTCCTATTGGCCAAAGTTTAGCAAGGATGTTAATTGAATACAAGCCTGTTTGCGACACAGTGAGTTATGGGCTGGGCTATTCATCATGGGTGGCAGGCCCTCACCAGCACGGCCAGGTCCGCTTGCGACGCGCCGCCGATCATGTTGGGGACGAAGCTCTTGTGGCCCGGAGCGTCCAGGATGGTAAAGTGCTTTTTTTCCGTCTCAAAGTAGGCGCGGCCCACCTCCACCGTCTTCCCCTTGTCCCGCTCCTCCTGGTTTGTGTCCAGAGCCCAGGAGAGATACCTGCGTGTGGCGAGGGGGGAAACATTAATAAAGCTCTTCACAAACACTGGGTACGTTTACATGCGCACTAATACTCCGATCTGAACCCGGTTATGGCAATACTCTGGTTACTGAATTGGTCATGTAAACACGTTTATCCGATAACGTAAGGTCATAATCCGTGTTTTCGAAACCCGATTAACACCCCTGGTTTTTTTGGCCAAACTTTCGATTTTTGGGGGCATGTAAACACCTTTCTCCGGTTTCTTTCGGCTTTTCAAAACTACGCATGTCAGGCAGAAGAGGCGGTGTAACGTCAAAATGATTCCACCTGTCAACATTTGCTATGCCTGGAGTTCCTTCAGCATCTCACTTCCAGAATTTTATTATTAAATTTGCATTTCACCGGTGAAAATATATTGTTCAGTGTTCAGTGCTTGTGTTTGTACTAGCTAGTTTGTGGCTAGAACATTAAATAGCTGAAATTTTCGGGAAATTGGCCAGATTTAGAGATCGGTAAAGCTAGCTAGTACAATAATATAAATCAACCACTACTAGCAATTAGCTATAAATAAGTAGTTATGATAATTACTAGCTAGCTATAATAATAATAATAATAGCCTACTAACGTAAATTTTTGACAGGCGGATCATTTTTGTCCTTACAACAGGAAGCAGTTAGTAGCTACGTTTTCCAGAGTCGACTATGGAGAGAATCATGTAAACGCGGCTTTTGGAGTAATCACATTTCTTATGTCCATGTGAATGCAATAAGTTAAATACTGGCGTAAGCTGATCGTTTCCAGTAATCGGATATTGCTGTCCATGTAAACGTACCCACTGCTGCAGTGCATGGAAATCATTGCACCTCTTAATTTCTGCTCCCAATTAACAAATTCAACAGGACACAATAATAACCCCAATTCCATTCATTAATAAAAATCTGGGAAACAATACCCGAATGACCAAGTTACCTGGGGGCCTTTACTTAGCACTGCGCGTACATTAGTAGGTCTGCTAGAGGCAGGCTGGGACCGGCCCAAACACTGTAATAGGTTTCCTTTACCCAACTCTAGTGATGGGACAACCAGGCTTAATGAACTACAAAAAATGGGTGAAGCTGCTGTCACTTTTACAGCTTGTTGCTTTGCAGGGTTTTTCCTACATAGTAAATTCTTAAAAAGATAAAATTATAGAATCATACCCGAATTAATTAAATTAAATTATTTGGGTGCAATATGGTCTTTCGGCCAGCGGATGGCGATATATATTGTACTAGTCGCTTTCAAGATGTCAGTACTAGGAGATGAGTAGAAGACAGACTGTATAAAAATATGGACAAAGCCACTGTGCCGTCACCCATTGCCTTTCCACGGCCTCGTAAAAACTGAATTGAAGCTCTGATGTCTTTTTCGCCGCCCATTTGTACAAACTGTGCCTGCTCCGTGGAGCCGAAGGGGACTCAACCTGTCCCTCTGATTGGTCCTGAACAAATGTTAATACCCTGTCCAAACGACAATATTTTAAAAAATCAGCACATGCAGAGGCATTAGATGAAGGAAAGACACCTATTGCAGTTACATTTTTTTGTGGGAAAAATTTATTGACTGAGTATTTTGACCACATTGCTACCATTGACTTACATGGTGAAAGACCTATACTGGAGCCAATAACAGTGGCGCTAGTGAGCAACGGCACAATTGCCGCTCCCAGCCCAACCAGGAAGTGATCTTCAAAACGAAAGCCCAGTCTTGGCCCCTTGGCAGGAGAAGCAAAGAACCATAGACTGTATAGAAATGCGGCTCTGCTATTCTGTGGCAGAGTGCGACCAAAATCTTTGGGGCGACTCGGTATAAAGGCGGCAGTGTAGTATAATGGTTAAGGAACTGGGCTTGTAACCGAAAGATTGCAGGTTCGATTCCCAGGTAGGACACTGCCGTTGTACCCTTGAGCAAGGTACTTAACCTGAATCGCTTCAGTATATATCCAGCTGTATAAATGGATAATATGTAAAAAATGCTAAAAAGATGTGTAAGTCGCTCTGGATAAGAGCGTCTGCTAAATGCCTATAATGTATAATGTATAAAGACATCGCGTGCGCAGCGAGTTGGGTGGAACACGCTCCAATTTTGAATTAGGCTACCTTTGAAGCCCTAACTTCTGAAAAGGTAAAAGCTTTAACCCAATCCACGTTGGCGCACCATACTATAGTGGTAGTCGTATTGGTCCCAATTACAGTATGTTTGTCTTAAATTATAACTAGGCTACAGCTTTAAGAAAACCCGCAGGAATATAAAATAAGAGGGTGCTATTAATAGCCCAAAGAGCACTTACAACCCTCATCTTGCCACAGGCAGACTATAAAATGCACCGTTTACAAGAAAATCATGTTCAGATAGCTAGAAATATTTTTTTTAAACGTTGTAGGCCTACACATAAGCCTAAGCATTCGGCGTTTTCCATTGCTTACTGTAGGCTACTAGCTATACATCAGGCTACCTGATGCACTTTCAGTTTAGAAGACACCTCATTTTTTTTCTCCAAAATCTTTCATAGCTATAAATATGTTAATGAAGCCAAATATCTTACCTATATGCAGCTACCGCTGTGTTATGATTAACCCTGAAGTCCCGTACAGTCGACATTTCCACAGTGACCTATCGCATTTAGGGCTGAAATGGTCTACGTTGCCGTTGTTAGCCAATGTAAAAACACACGTGCTTTTGTACGTTTTTTTTTTTTTTTTTTTTACTTGTAGATACACTTATTTTAAATTTCTGTTTTAGAGTGTTGTTTACTTATTTTTCTATTTGTGCGCTATCAAAATAACCTAAATGATGTAATATTCAAATATAATATTCAAAATAATAATAACACACAACCCTACTGGTACTTTACAACCAAAGCCTACATGGGCTCTTTGTACTCCTAAAACTGTATTTACGGTAAAATGCAAAGAAAATTTGCTGCTCGTGCACTGTGTGCGCTCGCATAGGTAGCGCCAAAACCCATTTCTCTGCCAGGAAAAACCCTGCTTTGAACCAATCATACAGCTTTCCTCGAGTCAGTTGGTTCAGACTATTGAGTGACTGCCAGCAAGCGGTACCCCCTCCCATTATAGGATTCATGAAGCCCCTCCACAGTCAGTCTGCGCTGGGGCATGATGGGGCCATGAGGGGCTGCTGGGTAACTGCATGGCTGGGGCTCACCAGGTTTCTCTGTTCTTCTCCTTGGCCTCCCTTTCGTATTTCTCCAGGGTCCTCTTCTCCACCATCCCTGTCAGATACCTGCAGGGGAACAGGAGTGCAGCGTTCATTTCCCCCAATCCGGTTGCCACGGTCACTACGCCGAACCCAACTGACGACAGAACATCAGCAAAATTACCACATTAAAACTAGGCCTCCAACCACAAGGGAACAAAGTTAATTCTGATGTGTGGATGACTCGGAAGAGAATTCATAAAACTGTGAGAATCGGAGCCAACTCGGTCTGATCACAAGTATTTTTGGAAGTTTAATTTGGTACATTCACTGTTAAGACAGGCCCACTCTGATAATGCTTCATCTGATTTAAGGTAGTGTGTGGTAGGGAAGTTCAACCAAAAAAATGATCAACAAAATGGATACTATAAGACAAACCTAAAAGCCAATTTTGCTGCAGTTTTATCTGAGCTAATGCACAGTACTCACATGATCTGGCCACCAATTGTTGACTTTCCAGCATCTGAGAGAGAAGATCAGGGTGGAGTCAGTGAGGAGGGAGAGGTTGTAGTGCTCACTCACACACAGATGGGCACAAATGGACTAGCAAAAATACACACAACCATCGCATGCACACAGTCACACTCCAACGTTCAATCATATGCAGTCTTATTCTGGTTCTGGAAAACACCACAGGAGGCGAGGCTTCAGACGGCGATGAGGGTGTGAATAGGACCAGCGGGCAACACTTACCCACATGCCCAATGAAGACCACGTTCACATGCTCCTTCTTAGGGGCGTCTGGTGGGGGTGGGACTGCTTTAGGCGTTGGCACCTCCTCCTCCTCCTCCATCTCCTGCAGAGACTCGGGTGCAGGGCCTCCATCCCCTCCAGGCCCGCCTCCCGGCTCCGCTTCATCTGGCTCCCCGCCCTTCTGCTCCCACGTCTCATCTGTGTTCATCTCTGTCTCCCCATTCTCCACCGGCACTGCAGGGGAAACCACGCCCTTTTAAACCACACCCAGCCAGGACCGGCAAATCCTGCAACTCACTACCAGCAATCTCTCACAGACTCAAACATTTTGATTAAAAAATAATAAAACCCCCAAATTTTTAGAAAGCCCAGTCATACTGGAGGGCCCATCTGAAACCAATGCTGAAGTAACTGTAAGCCAAGTTTGGGCAAGGAGGGCTATTCCCTTTCATACCAACTTCTGCACTTATGTAATTCACCCAGTCATTTATTTAATGACATTTTAGCAACATTTCTTGATAAAAACTTGTAAATGACAGCTGAAGACTCCTTGTGTCCCGACTTCAAACAAGTTACTGTAGTCTAACCTGCAGTTAACCAGAATACAGCAAACCAACTAGTAGATCCAGGGTATTTGGCAGAAACGGAAGCCACATACACAAAGCACTCCAGGAAAGCAGTTCTATACCCCTGGGGTAAGGACTGTATGTTCCACCTTCCGCTACTGCCACGCCCACGCACCACGGCAACGAGACTATACAACCCCAACCCCAAAAGCAATCAGGGTTTTTTTGTTTGAAGGAAACTAATTCATTGTTACTAGCCAAGCAGAAATGCTTAGGCGATTTTTGAGGAAACTCAAACTCTGAGCCCAGTAGAGCAGACTGAGGGAAGGCTTTACTTCTCCAATCAGATGCTGCGCTCTGATCCAACTGCTGCCATCCAGGGCCGATTACACAAACGTTTTAAATACACATACAGACTTATCATCCCTGCTTCTCTCGGCACATTAAGAGCTGTGCTGCGCCGTAATTAGACGCTTGAGGCTGAAAGCTGAACCTGTGTCTGTGCTTTGCTGGAGTCAACCTTGAGTACCTCTTCTGTCCACGGCGTTCCCAGAGCTCATCACATTACCGCCCCAGGTTTGTTAGATGCAGCACAAAGTAAAATTGCCTGAAGCAAAACGCATTCAGTATGGTTTTTGCTTAAAAAAAGAAGGGGCATTTGCTTAAAAAAGTAGGCCTACCACATGCAAACAACCCCTTCATTTACTCTCTGCATTGAGCCCTCTACATTGTCCACGGGGTCTGTGGGCGGAGTACTTTGGAAGGGTCATAATGCCGGAAATGCCTGTTAGTACCATAGACTGTATAAAAATATGGACAAAGTCACTGTAACGTCACCCATTGCCTTCCCACGGCCTCGTAAAAACCAAATTGAAGCTCCGGATGCATTTTTCGCCGCCAGTTTGTACAAACTGCGTCTGCTCCATGGAGCCGAAGAGGACTCAACCTGTCCCTCTGATTGGTCCTGAACAAATGTTAATACCCTGTCCAAACGACACAATATTTAAAAAAATCAGCACATGCAGAGGCATTAGATGAAGGAAAGGCATCTATTGCAATTACATTTTTTTGTGGGAAAAATTTATTGACTGAGTATTTTAACCACATTGCTGCCATTGACTTACATGGTGAAAGACCTATACTGGAGCCAATCGCAGTGGGGCTAGTGAGCAATGGCACAATTGCCGCTCCCAGCCCAACCAGGAAGTGACCTTTAAAACGAAAGCCCAGTCTTGGCCCCTTGGTTAGTACTGCATGTAATGCTCCTCTCCAGCCCCTGCTGGCAGAGCCCTGTATCACAGGCACTGGTGTGACAAGATGGGATTTCTGAGAAGGGGCATCGTGCCTCACAGCTGGTACCTCATCTCTCAAAAAATTATCTAGTGAAACAGACAATTCATCTGTTCTGCCTTTCCCAGACAGGATGACTAAGAGGAACGACATTGACGTTTCAATTTGCAGACCCTCCAAAATGGCTGATGACCCTTTCCTATGATGATAAAGTCAAGAGTGACATCACGCACACACAGGGTACATACCGACTGGTCCTGACACCTCCATGCTGACAACTGCCTCAGTGCCTAGAAAAAGACAGAGAGAGATTTAAACTCTGCACAAACATGCAAGCACAAGTGAAACATCAGCTGGTGATGTCACACATGCAACTCTAATCTGTGGCCACAATTTACTGTCTGGAGGCTGTATTTGCAGCCCTGAATGCCATTCCCCAACAGGCTGACGTGAGGGTTTGCTTTCAGGAGCCGTTAGACGAGTGCAACTGGAGCCTGTTAAAAGTCGCTGTCCTAATCTGCACTTTGCGCAGGTAAAATACGATCTGAGAACAGCCAGCCAACTTTAGCCTTATTACCATTTTGGCTGGGAAGCTAAATTCACCCTCAACAAAATAGACATTAAACATTGTTTAGCGTTTCTGCACAAACAACCACTAGCAAACCACTAGAAAAACTAGCAGAACCTACAAAATGGACACATCAATGGGTACTTCAATTATGGATCAATATTCATAACCATGCAAACTTTCACAGCAAACACTCGTCTCAATGCTTGCTTCAGTTAATGTAGAGGGAGCAGCAGAAATACTGTTCATATTGGGTATACCCCTGTGGTGCAGAGGAGGCCAGGGAGCAGCAGAAATACTGTTCACATTGGGTATACCCTGTGGTGCAGAGGAGACCAGGCAGCAGCAGCAGCAGAAATACTGTTCATATTGGGTATACCCTGTGGTGCAGAGGAGGCCAGGGAGCAACAGAAGTACTGTTCATATTGGGTATACCCCTGTGGTGCAGAGGAGGCCAGGGAGCAGCAGAAGTACTGTTCATATTGGGTATACCCTGTGGTGCAGAGGCCAGGGAGCAGCAGAAGTACTGTTCATATTGGGTATACCCTGTGGTGCAGAGGCCAGGGAGCAGCAGAAGTACTGTTCAGATTGGGAATACCCTGTGGTGCAGAGAAGGCCAGGTGAGCCAGCAAGTTGCACACTCACACTCACACTCACACTCACACTCACACTCACACTCACACTCACACTCACACTCACACTCACACTCACACACACACACACACACACACACACACACACACACACTCTCACACACACACACACACACACACACACACACACACACACACACACACACACACACACACACACACACACACACACTCACACACACACACAACCCTGTGCCAACTAGCTGTATTAATTTAACATGGCCCACAGTGTCATCAGAGGCAAAACAGGGGAATCTCAGTGTTTCTCCTCAATTTTTTTTTCAGACATGGGGGTAACAGACATGGGGGTAACAGACATGGGGGTAACAGACATGGGGGTAACAGACATGGGGGTAACAGACATGGGGGTAACAGACATGGGGGTAACAGACATGGGGGTAACAGACATGGGGGTAACAGACATGGGGGTAACAGACATGGGGGTAACAGACATGGGGGTAACAGACATGGGGGTAACAACAGGGCTCCAGAGTTTGCGACCAATAATCTGTCCAGTGTGACTAAACATTTTCATTGGTTGCACTAGTGCGCCTGGAATCTAGCACACCTGATTAAAAATAAAAATTTGCATAGAAAGCATAGAAAAATAATAAGTTAAATTATTATTTTATTTATAAAATGTATTCATTAATTGAATTTTAAACATGTTGTAGGCCACTGTTACAATTTATTGTAACTGTTACAACTTATTGGAGATCCATAATTGCTACAATTCTGCGTGTCACTTCACGATGAGACAGACTGTCTAAAAAAATTGTTTTAATCGCCGAAACCCCTTGCCATTAACTGCGCAGCACTTTACTGGCAGACAAGGACTTTTTTTGTTTTGCTAGATCAAGTGCTACACGGTAAAACGCATTGATAATGGATGTTTGAGCAGTTGTAAATTTCGTGAATCAGTCCTATTGCATCTGAAATTTACTTTTTAAGCCTGCGCTGACAACTGCCCTTTCGCCCGTGTAGGCTATTTGTCACTGAGGTGGCTGTAGTAGCGTCAGTTCAAGTTGTATGTCTATGTGAACCCACCAAAAAGGCAGATGTGAAATACTGTGCTATTGCGCCGTGGAAATTTTGGGTACGGCTAAATTATGTGCCGGTGCGCCTAAATGAGAAAGTTAGGAGCACCAGTACCACCAAAAGTAAAAAGTTAGTCTGGAGTCCTGTAACAGACATGGGGGCATACTGGTGCAGACAGCGCAGCAGGCTTTCTGCAATTTATATTTGCGTTCACATTTTTGTTTGCGCTATATATTCAAGACTTAAAATGATCAAGAAAAGGATGCCTTAATATGCTGCATTTACTGCACGTAAGCTTTGAAACCTCAGCCACTTTATAATTAAGACTCCACAATTGCATACAGAGGATCTTTAACAATGTTACACACTTCAGTAACAGAAGATTTTTTTTAATTTTTTTAACATTCAATAAAAAATATTAGATCAAATCCATTTACATTAGATTAAATTAAAGTGCCCGGGAGTTGGTGGGGTCATTTATTTCTTAAGCATTGCTTAAGAAATAGAACATCTGGCATTACTTTGCAAAATATTAGCACATCATGAACGTCTGAGAGAAACGTTAAAATCTGGTTGTCCGTGCACTGCGTTGGAGCCTTTTTTCTTTTCAGGCGGCAGCACACACATATTAGCCATCAACTCTAGTAATGACTCGCCGTAAGTCGTATTACAGGGAAATGACCTTTGGGCGTGCAAACTCGTTCAAACTGATCAATCACAAAATCCATAGCTAACGTTTGCTAGCGAGCTACGAGAGCCTGTATATGTGCAACGCTAGCCAGCTAGTTGATTATATAAATAGAGTTCATGCAATAATATTATGCTGGATTACTGAGGTCATGTTCAACCATATAAAGGCAATGATCATTAACATGAGGTGATGTTGGGTTGTAGTTTTGCAACAAATGTGGTTTTGCGAGAATATTAAACATCAGAAACTCACTTTCACTTTGAGAAGCCTTGGAGAACAATCAATGAAGATTCCTTTATTTATATTTATTTTAAAAGCCAGCATGTCTCCACGGACCACTCTACCCATACGCTCATGCTCGCGAATTCGTTCCGCAGTAACAGAAAGGTAACATTAATTGTCCTGCACAGCTTCGGGTAGACATCCTGCCTAGTCTCTTGCCTAATCTACACCGAACCGTCATGTTACGTGTGAACAGACTCGCCACGGAAATTTTCCATATAGGAGACCCATGTGTTAATGGGGAAAACCACTACCTAATCCAGATAATTGAACCCAGCAATTTTATGGGTTCCATGTGCAAAAGGGGCTTTAGATTTCCCTCAAAGACCACATTGTGCTAATATCTGCCGCGACACACAGGGGGCACCAGCTGACACTCTACTGCCATCTCCCTTCCTCGCTGCACCCACAGCAAGAACGATAAGCTGCCCGAGCCAAAATTTCTGCCCGGACCAGAGCAGCACCCCTTAATGATAACACTGGAGACAGCGAGGCTGGCACTTATGGCACTGTGATAATGCGTATGGTGCCAAAAAAAAAAAAAAAAAAATTATAAATTATCTGCACCATACAATTGCAGGGAGGAGGCAGAAACGATATGCATGTGCAGTTTCTCAGAAACCTCAATACTTAGAGCACTTGACAAGGATGGGGGGGTAAATAAATAAATAACATTTAAGTCAAGGACACCAAACAACCCAGTACCCAATTACATAGCCTTTATCCTGAGTGCAGTGCGACATCACTCTCGCAGAAGGACACCAAAGCACTGGATAAAAGGTGAAACTGCACATCACAAAGTTACCAGCTCCTAATGCAGGTGGGCGTCCCACTGCACGCCTGCAAATCGAAGCTACTGTCCATTCATGTCAAGGCGTTCAAGCTCTGGAGCGCGAACAACGGCCTGCGGGTCACAGGAGGGGAAACAGAGATCAGCTTTTTAAAATGCCCGTCTCCGCCACCTTCTCCAATCAAAAATAGTGATGCCGTAACCATGGTGATGCAAAAAGGAAACCGCAGCGTCAGTTAAATAGAAGTAGCCTAATCTTTTTATCGATGATTCAGCGCTTATTTGGACTGTACCGTTTAGCTTTAACTGCATTGAATGGAAACAATACAATTCCCAACAAATAGTATGGACAGAGCTCTCAGGGTGGGGGCAGCATGTTACCCAATCGCTCTTTTACCTTGCAGATGATGGAACTTCATTAAACTGCAATTCTGCGCTATCCTCATTGACAAACAGCACACGCAAATACCAGTGTTTCCCTTCAGAATTCTTGGAGCGTGTCCATCGTTCTACATCAATATCTAGCTTGCACAGCTCAATACTCAAGTTACTTAGCTAGCCTTCTTGTTCTACAATGCAAAGATGGGTATAACAGTTACTTGCTGTAAGTGGAAGCGAGTTTAAGCTTCATCACGAAACCTCCAATTAAAACCTACTGCTGGCAGGAGCAGACTGTCAACCTAAGATAATGCCTGGAAAGCGGAATACTTTAGGAATTTTAAAACGGACAGAAAATGTTCTCTACATTTCAGAGGCATCAGGTTACCCAATTATGTTTAGGCTATTCCATTAACCGCGCAAATTGTTTGTTAACCCTCTGTAAAGGTTAGTAGCTTTGGGGAAAGTAATGGAGTTATAAATACAGACACCAAAAGACCTTATTTTCCAGTGAGATTGCACTGTATGGCTGATAAGACTCACTACTGTCCCAACTGTAAGAAATGCTAGTTTATCATGTAGTTAAACCACCAAGATGTGTTTTTTAAATGAATACAGGCAAAATAAAAAAAACATTGTTGTAACACGCAAAGAATCCCTGTCCAGTTCATAAGCAAACATTCATTAAAAACCCCAGCTGAACACCTCTAGTGAGCTGGTTTAATACCCAACTCAAAACAATACTGCTTTAGGGCAGCAGTTTAGTATAATGGGTAGGGAACTGGGCTTGTACCTCAAAGGGTGTGGATTTGATGCCAGTGGGGTCACTGTTGTTGTAACCTTGGGCAAGATACTTAATCTGAACTTCTTCAGTAAATATCCAGTGGTATAAATAGACTATATAATACATAAAATCGTTCTGGATAAGAGTGCCTGGTAAAAGCCGAAATGGCGTCTTCAGAAAAGCCTATTCAACCCTGCTTCAATCTGAAGAAACGCTCCCCAGACCACACTGCCACTGGCCAATCAACAGCCCCAGCATCCTACAGACACCTGAGACCCTCCATCCGGGTGTTGGTGCAGGACTGAGGGGCTCTGTCGCCAGCTTCCAACCGCTGTTGATAGATTTAACACACACTTACTCAGGTAGAACAATGTTGTCATCGATCTTTAAAGCAATGCAAACGGGATCAGTCTGAGACAAGATAAGTTGCGAGTGATTAATGAATAAGTATTTCCCCTTGAAACAGCGGAATGGAAAAACATGCAACGTATTCCCAAAGATTACTACACACTTGTATGTGCTTTCAGTAGGATACCATATGGAAGGTCTTGCAGATAACATTCATTTTTCCACAACATCGAGACACATTTACTCTTACATTGTCTATTTACAAAATAGACAATGTAAGGTCTACACGGTGTTTGGGGATATATATATGCACACATCAACGTAGCAAGTGTCTTTTACAAGCATCAAAAGAAATGTTTCTGTGGGTAAGCTACGTTCCATTTCAACCGACAAGAAAAGCGCCAAAGAACGCAGGGGAAATGAAAACGTTATTAACGTTAATATTCCAATTCAGCCGACGGCATACGTTACAGGTTCACACTAAACGGAGGACTCCCCTAATGTGTGCATTAGTACATTACTCGTGTCGTTCAGTGAAATGCTATTTAGCCGAATGTAAGGCGGTAACGTTAGCCCACGAACGTTAGCAAACTAAGTTAGCTGCATGTCTGTAGCCAGTTGCGTTAACGTTACAGTAAAAACAAGTTTAACATAACCCACCTTAACGTTACCAGTCCGCTAGCCTAACACATTAAATAGCTATGTATTAACCGCTAGTTGGCTAACGTAGCGTACACAATTTTAATAATAACCTGGCCGGGCAGCTAGTTCATGCCAACTCATAAATCACTCCTTATACGTCATGGTAATCGATGTGTTTAACTAACGGTAGCTAAACCAGCACAAATCTAACTTTACATATTGTCACCCTTTGTTAACTAGCTAGCTAACATTAGCTAGCGTGTAGTATAGCAGGCTTAGCTAGCCAGCACAGCTGGTTAGCTAGCTCACAAGCTAACGGAGTAAGTTAGCTACCCAACACAGATGTCACTTAAGCTGGAGATGGCAAACAGATGTGCTATTTAACGGTGAGATAGCATGATATCAATGTTCAATGATTAGTGTGATAGCTGGCTAGACATCGATATGCTGATAATCTTGTAACGTTAACTTAGTTTAGCTAGCCAGCTCACGCTAACGTTACCTGCGTCTGCGATCTGAGATTTAGCGCTAACAGACTAGCCAGTTGCTGAGTGTCTGAAAACGTGTACCGACTGTCGTGCTATGTTAACGTTACGTTAACTAGCTGGCTAGCTAAGCTAAAAATGAAGTGTGGTCGTAAGCTTACCATCGGAGTCTGGATTTTCCGAAGGCCCTTTCTGTAGGAAGGCCGGAACGAATTCGGCGGCGTTAACATTGGGGACAAACGGCTTGGCGTCCACATTTAGGGCGGTGAAGGCGGTCTGAAGTTGCACGTCGGCCGGGGCCTCGCCATCGTCCTCCTGTTCCCACGAATCAGGGGCAGTGTCTCTAGGGTCCATCGTTGATCTTTCTATTTACTGTAATGTGGTGAAGACTACGCAGTTAGCTAGCTGTGCAACCACCCACTAGCGCGTTGTTTTTGTCACCTCTTTAAAATCTTCTTTTTTTTTTTTACTTTTCTCTTCGTAGCGTGTTAATTTCTTTTTTCTCCAAATAAAATAGCGCCGGTTTCTCACGGCGGCACCAGAGAAAGAGAGATCCGACTCAGCACTCAACGCAAGTCCTCGTGTGTGCCGATGACTCTCCCCAACCGAAGGGAGCGACGTTAACAGTGCATTCTGGAACATGGTGTCTTTTGATCTCTGTATCCAGTTTAGAAGCGCGAAGGTAGATGTACATAAACTACATTTCCATGCGACCGCCAGGCTAACTGACATCACCATAACCGACGGAATGAGATTTTTTTTTAATGAAACGATTTCTCAACGCATTCGATTTTCATTGCTCCTGACAATACAACGTGACTCTTCCAAACCAATGGGAGCCAACTCAGTTGAGTATGTGTTGAATTTAAAAATACGCTCACGTTACAAAAATTGTCTGGGAACTGCAGTTTTATTCAAACAACATCCGGGTGGTATAACGAATTGACACCAAGACAAAACTTATCTCCATTAAAAACAAATAATCACGAAACATACACGCAAAACTTGCATGAATCCCAAAGAAATTACATAGGAAAGAGCAAGAATATGTATGCATATACAACTGGAAAAACATAATGAATTTAAGTGCATGCAAGAATAAAATTAATTAAACCTACATTTGAGAGTAGAACATTTTTTTCCAAGAATAAGTAACGTTGGGTGGTTAAAAGGGCAACAAATTGTGTGACATTTTTAACTGTTTCTGTATCAACACAAATAAACTATCAATGTTTAGGAGTCTAGACAGACTATTAAGAGTAGCCATCTTATAAATAGTTCCTCACATGAACACAACCATATTTAAAAAGTTGCCACAGGACTTTTGGGTGTAAAATTATGTGTGACTTATGTGGCCTGTATGGTGTAAAATAGTAAGTGGCACTCCAATAATACTTTGTAGCCTAGAATGTGTAACATAGTCACCGGCTCACAGGCAAATGAATCAGAGGAGTTCCTCAGCTCCAGCGCTCCTCGTGTGTGGGTGGCACTGGCACAATCGTGATTTAATTGGCGTAGTTGACTATTCAAAATTGGGGAGGAAAAAAAATGGGCACAAAAATATTTGTCTCCAATGTGCTTATTTCAGCAGCACCTCTCATGTATTCCTGCTGTTGTGATTCCACTTCAATGTGCTCATGAAGAGAGTTCACCCCAGGATAGTACCGCCGCAACCTGTAACCCCATCTCTGGACAAAGCCGTGCCAGGGGTGGCATTGCCAGTTGAGCTGTGGTAGTTAATCTATGTCTTTATACATGAGCTTGCCAAGGTAGTACCCTTACTGCAACTCCGAGGGACCATGCACAAATAAGGATCAAAGGGGTCAGAGTGACTTAGATTCTGATCAAGGTCAATCTAATTAACAAACATAAATCTAATTAAAGGCATGCCATAGACAGTTTATTGCTTGCCTTGACACTAATATTTTGTCATCTTCTTTTTGTTGTCTGCTTTTATTGATGGTGATTATGTTGCCTTCACAATTCACCTATTTGCTTATTTGAAAAATAATTGTTTCACAGTTACCGGCTGAAGCCCTCCACTCTAGGGGTGAGTTATTTGCCAGAGGTATGGATGGCACCATAATGTGCACCCGTGCACTGAAAAACAGTGGTTTTACCTGGACAATCTAGCAAACAGCCCATAAATCAGGTTTTTAGATTCCATGAGACGGAGCCACTGGGTTCCAAACAAATGTGACATATTGTTCAGAGTAGTACATTATTGTAAAACAGACATCAGCACCATCTGTAGATTCTGACTATATTACCGACACATGGGTAAACTGCTGTTCAGAATGTGACATTTGCGTTGTTTTAAGATTGGAGCGTTTGTCAATGGTAATATTACCAGCAGCCAGTAGGTGGCAGTAAAATCAAAAATAAATGTAAAAAAATGATGCGTTTTGCGAAACATTATCCTGTTTAATCCGTTAGGTGTAAAAGTTATGTTTGGTTTTCTTTCGAATAAAGTCGAAGTGAGTCTGGTCTGTATAACACTCAAAGTAAGGACAAAAAACGTTTGAAAGCTGGGTTTATTACCTTTTAAACATAGTAGTAGGGAGCCTAGGCTACGAGACATTCGCCTTATCGCGTAAAGACTTCGAATTATAAGGATATTATCTCGCGATGTAGACACTTCGGTGACATTGATCTTCGGCGCTGACAAAACTGTCAGTTGTTTTTCTGGTTCTCCCCCCCCCCCCCCCCCCCCAAAATGCAGTGGCGTATTTTACGCCATATATCGTGTCGATAGAGCAGAAAAGAGCAAACCACTGACCTGGGATCGGCTCCGGTTTTTTTTTTTTTGGCGCAACATCTTCGGGGTCACATTAGGGTCGTTAGCTTATCATGGATCAGCGAGCTCTACCCGGAGCGCATCAGACATTTTACTGGGATACATTCTGTTGCTTGCACTTATCTCTTCCCAGCGGCCGTGTCACCGGGATTAGTTGCTCTCCATGCAACCACAGAACCGACGATATAGCAGTTTAAAATCAGCGGTCGGACGCTGCGCTTTTGAGCCACACGTTCATTCTAGGAGTGTGTTATGTTCTGGGTATTAACTGCGAATGCTTCCTGTCCCACGCACAGGGCACAAGTGGTACCTAACTGCGCGTGTTGTAAACGGCAGACTTAGCAGAACACAGATTAGCAGTTGACGTTCAGGATTTGTATAGCACCTGCTAAACCGGGGTAGAGGACTCTGGATGTTCTCAGGAATGCAATAGCCTATGATTAGGCTACTGCACTGTCTGGTACATATTTAACGTCCAGAAATCAGCTATAACTTCACTCAGCTAACAAGCAGATGTTATGCAGACCAAAATAGAGAGATAGCTACTGTAACGTTGCCTCACTTTAAAATAAAATGTGGGCTATGTGGAATTCATGTCGCATGTTCAAGAGAGATCCGGGGGATTTCGGATTTTGAAAGACTTGCTTCATCTACAAACCGTTTTGTGAAATTATTTAAAATTTCTGACGAAACTTTGCTGTGTAGCCGAGTATTTAATTATATAGTTACCACGGCAAGTTTTAGACAAAATAATGAGAAGAGTCTTTTTAAAGCAAGCGAAACGGTTTCCATGGATAACTAACGTAACCTTGTACGGATGTCTTTTTGCTGGCGGTGACTTCGCGCACCAATATATAGCTCAAAGAGAGGAATTGACTGGAGTCACACGCGGAATGTCGCTGTGGTGGCTTTCGGGTTTCATGGCAACTTCAACTACTTCTGGTTACGGGGTTTGGAACGACGTTTCCCCGGAAGATCCGCCAGCATGGTCCTGCGAAAACTGCTCTTGGACCAAACGATCGCATCCCCTTTAGCGACTAGCGTCTTCTACACAGGTAAGCTAATTCTTCTGTTTTTTTATTATTATTTATATATAGCTGTACAGATACTCAGATCTAACCTCAGATGAGAGGGCAACAATGAAAAGTTATCTTGCCTACAGATTCGATTAGGTCTGCATAGAACAGCATCCTGATAGCTAGCTACCTTAGAACTGACAAGTTCGCTAACGTGTAGCCTGATTGGCCAGGCTAGATTGCAAAGATTATAATTACAGACATCGAGTGTTTCAGCAAAGTCAGCAGGAATTATTAATCGTCTAATAAAATGCATGTTTTTCATTTTAAAACTTAAAACGACAGTTCTAGTTCTGAAATCGACTTGGAAGTATCCATCATATGAGAGCGCATGACGGCAGAGCTGTGCGAGTTAGGCTATAAGAAACTATTATGTGTGCCCGAGCGCTGGTGCAGAAATGTAGCCGATGTAGCTCTGGGACATCTGAAGATCCGCTGACTTTTGGTGACAGCATCTCTCTCCTTTTCAGGGGTTAGTTTCCTAGAGGGCAAGGAGGACGTTCTCGAAGACTGGAGGACTAAATTCCTCAACACTTACAAGGTAAGGCTGCGTCCAGTGTAGGCTGTGAAAGAGGAAAGCCACCTTCTTTAGCTCACCAGTGATTAACCTACTTTATTGTTATTGTTTGCACCACGGGCAGAACGCCAGAGTCTTCATCAATTCCTGTGCTGGAGGAATACATGAGGCTGAAAAAAACAAATGTATTCTAATTGGAATAAATTGGAGATTGATACTGATTGGATTAATATTTCTGTATCTTTAGCGAAACATGTCAGGTAGTTCATGTTTAATACAAGCGAGATCTCTCTTTCAGGCTTACACCTTTTCCAAGAACACAAGAGTGGTCAAATAATTTGCTCATCTTTCCAGTGCTGATTAAAAAGTGATTTCTTTTTTCTGTATTCCAGACTGGACTCATGTACTGGCCATTTATGCAGGTAAAGCCATCCTTTACAATGTACCTTACAATGTCAGTTTACAGAGAATATCAGTAATCATAACTAAAAAGTATATCTCCTTTTCTTTCTCTCCATCTCCTCTTGGGTCTTCAGTTCCTGAACTTTGTGCTGGTTCCACTGTATCTGCGGACAGCGGTTATGGGCTGCAGCGCCTTCCTGTGGGCCACATTCCTGTGCTTCTCACGGCACAGTGGGGACGGCACGGCTGCCGTCGCCCTGGCCTGGGTCCTCTCCCCCCGCACCAAGCTCCCACCTCTGGACGATCGAGAGGAGAAGTGACATACCCGCATTGTGAAACACAAAATGCAGCAGGTTGTGCCTTTGTTTGTGGAAATACACCTAAATATTATGCTTTGTCCTATCAAAGCTAAGGTCATGAACTTTTCCTGCTTTCCTCAAATTTGAGTAATGAAATGCAGCAGCTGCTGTGATCTGGTGTACCTCTGGTTATGCACAATATATTAGATGTCACTGTTTATCACCTTAGTGAAATAGTGAAATTACAAAAAAATGTTCACTTAATTCCTCAATCCATCTTAAAGGGATAGTTCAGAATTTTGGACATAATGTCTCAATTACGACTTACCCATGATGTAGTTGATTGATGGAAACCATTTTCAGCTAATTCCATGCTGTCCCTTCTTTTGGACATACACACGTTGCTAATGCAACTCTAAGGTAACCGGTAGCATCCACTACCAAATGCACTTAAACACTCCACAGTGCACCCAAAGCAAATAAAATACGACAACAGTCCTATCGGGGTGAGCGATACTTTACGGTCCACTACAGCAACAAAGAAGAGTAACAAGTTGCAATGGCCACGTTGGCTCCGCCGTCATACTTCCACAGAGAATATATGTCAGCACAAAGTAAAGGATTCAACAATAGTTTGACTTAAAAATGATGGTATAAACACTCAAAATAACCCAGATAGACTGTCGTCGTATTTTATTTGCTTTGGGTGCACTGTGGAGTGTTTTAGTGCGTTTGGTAGTGGATGCTACCGGTTGCCATAGAGTTGCGCTAGCATTAGCAACGTGTGTATGTCCAAAAGAAGGGACAGCATGGAATTAGCTGAAAATGGTTTCCATCAATCAACTACATCATGGGTAAGTCGTAATTGAGACATTATGTCCAAAATTCCGAACTATCCCTTTAAGGATAAGACATAGTTCAGATGGACTGAATTAGGCCCTTTGATTATTGTTTAAAGCCTGTCCGTAGTCTTACTAACTCTTATTTTATTACAGCATTATGACAACAGCAACCATGACAACCATATAGCCATACCAAACCTAGGTAATTATAATCCTTATGTTTGTTGAAGAAAAAACATAAGAGGCTGTTCTTATTTATTTACTTGTTTGACAAAGCAGAGATCAGAGGTATATTATTGAGGTCAGTAAAAAAACAAAAAAACATTGTCTGTTACTTGAAATGTTTATTCAAGCACAGTAGTTTGCCATTGAACCAGGTACCTTACACTGAAACAGAAAGGTATTTCAAGTAGCCTAGCAAAATAGAGCAGCACATTATGAGTATTTCTGCGACATCTGCACCAGTCTCAGAAAAGCTTGGTGTTTTAGTGGATGGCACATGATATAATTGTATAAAGCATAGTTGAGGTCAACCAATCAGGTTCTGCTCACATTTATAGCTTTTTGAATCTGCTAACCCCTGTACTCTGCATGTTTATGGAATAGTCTGTGGGTAAATAATGGATTTTAAGAACAAACTGTAACAAATGGTCAGTCATGTTCTGAGTGCAGTTTGGCACATACTTCAGTCTGTAAACTGTGAAACAATTTTCAAGAAATAGGAGAGACTGAGGCTCTTGTCAGTTCATTGGAAAACCTGTTCTGTGTAATGCTGTTACATTTGCACACGTCTAATACAAAAGCTTGGTGATTTCGTGGGTGGTACACAATATAATTGTATAAAGCATACTTAAAGTCAAACAAATAGGCTGCGATGATGAATTTGATCATTTTATTTAAATCATAAAAAGAAAAAAACATGTTCATGACATCTAACACTGTTTCAATAAGTTCAATTATTAATTTTATTACAATTTGGCAAATACTTAAGTCTGTAAACAGGAAATAAAAAGGCTCATGTCAGTTTGCTGTAAAATCCCACTGCCAAAATCAATACAGCAGTGTGAGAGTCAGTAAGAATATGAGTGTGCTGCTACTGACAGTCTGCTGCTACTGCCGGTGGTAGGGGTGATACGTCTTTCGAGCCTGCAGTATGACATGGCCTGGCCGGGAGCTGGGCACCACGGAAACGGGCCCCGCTGGGAGCAGAGGCGGGAACGACTTCAGAGTCTGAACCTCTCCTGGGCTCCAATGCGCCTGCTGCATGAACATGAATATTGTACAGAATAGTACGTTTCTATAAAGGCTGATTACACATTACAGCTCTAGAGCACAGACTCTGGAAAACACAACTCCAACCCCCCACCTGTAGCATTAGCTGGAGCGGGTGCCACACTCCTAGATTTGACGGAGGTCGGGGCGCTGTCGGTCCCTGTGCTGGTAAGGGTGCGCTGAGCTGTGGAGGGGGTGAGACGCCTCCGAGCCTGCAGTATCACACGGCCTGCCACCAAACTGAGTGCCTTGGAAATGGGCCCGCTGGGAGCAGGGGCTGGGGCGACCTCCGGGACTGAAAATTACACGGCAGAATAATTTTATGAAAAGGCTGACTACACATTACAACTCCAGAACACACCATGGGGAAAACAAAACCCCATTCCAAATAAACAACCCCCACCTTTTGCTTTGGCTAGAGCAGGTGTTCCATTTTCAAATTTGACAGAGAGGGCGGTGGTCTTGGTCCCGGCAGAGTCAGTGGAGCACTGAGTTTGAAAAGGGGACAAGGTCTGTTTGGGGCCTTTGTTGGCCTGTTCTGCTTGGGTGCCCGAGCTCTCGTCTGAGGAAGAGTTTGTAGTGAGGCTCTTTCTGAGGCTTACAGTGCTGCTGGAGGTGGGGGCTGGGGACAGGGGGGATAAACAGGAACATACCGACAAAGGGGAGTTAGTCAGGATTTCGCTCCAGTACAAAAGGGCAGGAGCAGCATAGCGGCTAAAGGTGTGGTGATCCCCTCACCTGATGCGGATTCTGACCCTTCCTCCTTTGCTTTACGGAGCCTCCTCCTTGCTTTCTTTATCGTCCGCTGCGGTGGAGGGGCTGAGCTGGAATCTGATGTCTCCTGAAGGAGTGGGCCAAAACATGACTCCTCCCTCATGATTGGTTTAAATGTTCCCTCAGGCTCAGTTTTTTTTCCTGTGAGTTCGTCCTGGAATGGCTTGTCATGTCTCATAGGAAGGATCAGACGGAGAGGTGGGCTTCTTTGTCTGTCTCCTTCTGGAAGCGGCACCAGTGGAAGGGGTGGGCTGTGGGGGGGGTAGAGCTGGAGAGAGGGCTGGGGGCTGGTGGGGCTCTCCCTGGATTCCCCGAGCATGGCGCCGGGGGCAGGTGCTTGGGAAAAGTTCACTGTGGAAAACACAGGAAAATAAACCAACATGAGAGCCACCAGCAGTCTTGAGATAAAAGTGGGTCTTGAGATAGCGATGCTCACCAACTGTGGTAAATGCAATAAGTAGGCTACTGAGGGTGTATCTCATGGGCACTCTGGAGGGGAGTGGCAGGTGGTGGATGGTGAAGGAAGAAAGGGCGACGTCACGAGGCAGATCCGGGATGTTCAGAATCTAAAAAGGACAAAATGCATTATTGGTGCTTCAGCATGCGTCGCTATGTGATTTATGTCCCAGAATTTGTTTGCTGTTGAATTCTAATAACCTCATTTCTGTACGGGACAACTCACATATTCAAATAACAATGTTTTAATGAACGAGTGTGCAGCATAATTATTTTGGTTTGGCGCTGAATGGATCTGCTTTAGGTTCTACTCTGGAGCACGGGCATCTCCTTGCAAACAGGATATGACCAGAACCCCCCCCCCCCCCCCCCCCGTACCAAAGCTGATCCAAACAACAGGTGGAAGCTGGGGTGCTGGAGGGTGATCGCAAATTTTAACGCAGAAACCAAAGCAAACAAGGCAGCAAACAAAGCAGCAAAGAGAGGTCTGATTCTTGGTTTAAAAAGGGCCGCTCCATTAGAGGTGTGTGCGCACGATTGGTTGAGTATGAGAAATGGTTGCTAACCAACCGCCAGGAGTTTCCAGACAGAACCTGCTATGTGCACTATATACGTTGGAGACGCTCATGAGTTTGATGTGAGTGGTGGATGATGATTGTAATAATGAATTAGAGTAAGACTAAAAACTGTATTTTTAGTATAAAGACAACTCCAAAAACCTTTACAGCAGCACTATGTGACTATGATAGTGGCGTTGGTGAACTAACACAGCCAGAACAGATCCCACACAACAATTTCTGGGAATAGGTCCCAACAGACTGACCTCGCCTTTCCAACGTGTCACCTCAGATGCACCCGCCTTTATCATCTTCCCTGTGGAGCTCCGAAAGGAGGTGGACTTGGCTGCAGGACACTGGGTGCTGGTGCTGGGAAACAGAGTATGGCAAATAATTTAGCACAGAGCTCCAGAAAGGAATGCCAGCATGTTCCATGGAGGGGTGAAAGAAAGATTACATGATCCGGAAGGATGGGAAAATAAGTATCTTTTATTTAAAAAAGGCATTAAATTTCACAATTCTACTCGTCAGCTTGATGTTAAGTGTGTGAGCAAGTGTGGCTCACTCTTGTGAGGTCACCACTAGAGCCTTGTCCATTTGTGCCGATACATTCGTCAACTTGACGGACTGAATGTCAGGAAGAGCACTGATCTGTCAACACAGGAAACAAACAGAATATTTGTAACTAACAACCTTACCTAACTAACTAATCAAGCAGACAATATATGAACAGTGTGTGTGTGTGTGTGTGTGCGTGTGTGTGTGTGCGTGCGTGCATGTGTGTGTGTGCGTGCGTGCGTGCGTGCGTGCGTCTCTTGAGTGCAACAGAGGGGCACAAGGCAAACTTCATGAGAACAGAAACGTTGCACTCAAGAGACGGTGGTAGTGGTGCATGAGTGGAGACCACAGGACTTACGTAGATGGGCATGCTCTCCAGGGACTGCCGTATGTGCTGTGCAGTCAGGCTGAACAGGCCACAGGATGCGGGGGGTTCTTGTACCTGCATCCTCCTAACTACCTGGATCACAGGTACCTGCTTCCTCCCTACAACCTCGGCCACCGGTACCTCTTTCTTCCCTACAACCTGGGACATGAACACAAAAAGGAACTCAACAACACAGCTTTAACACAAAACAGTTCAATTATATGGTTAGACTACAATCTGCTTTTTAACTAATGCTGTACAAGTACAATAACTGTAGTCTATTGTAGCTGTATAAGCATTTTTTTTACACAGATGCAGTTAAACTGAAGTGCCTTACCTGTATTATGTTGTTTTGACGTTTGTGGAAACTAAGCGGGAAAGATGTGGTGGTTGGAATTTTGCCATAATTCCTGGTGGCACTACGGTCTGGTGGGTTGCCAGGGAAGAAATGGGGCTCCCATAGTAGCCGGCTTTTCATTACCAAACTTTTGGCCCAAAGCTGCACAAAAAAGAAAGACATTTAAAATAAAATAAATCAGATTATATAGCATCAGCTTCATCCCAGTGTGAACTAACACAGACAAATCATTGAAGGTTGTATATCAGTGTCAAGTAAATAAGTAACTAAAAACAAATGTGTTCCATTTGCTAAATTACATTTCTGGTGTGGTGGTCAGTGAGTTCATTGTCATTAGGATAACAGGATAACATTTATATTCATTTGCCCAACAGTTTTGTCCGAAGCAACTTAAAAGATCCATTATGGAAAACAACAGCAAGTACTAACAAGAGACTGTGTGAGCAGGTATGTTTCAGGGATTTCATTAGCAATGGATGATGGGAGTGAAAACACACCTTGTTTATGTTATTCAAGAATGTCAGTTTGTGGGGCGGTGGGAGGTATGTGGCAGGGTTCGCCTATGGAGCAGAGACAGAATACTTAACAGAAAATTTAAAAAATAACCGCCTTTATTTTACCAGGCTGTAATGTGACTGTGAAGACCAGGACTGTACAATCAGAATTAGCATGACTGTTAGCAGTAGCAGCTATCAGTTTTATATTAAAGACTGATAAACTGGCCTTCTCTTTAATTTTGTATTGCCTGATAGCTGAACGTACTGGTTTTACAAAGGTCCAAGTGTTGATAGGACCTTGCCGCTGACAGGACCGACCTAAACCTGGCCGGCCTGCCTTCACCCGTGACCCAGGCTGGACAAAACGCTGCCCCCTGAGGCGAAAGTAACCACGCCCCCAAAAGGATAGGATCCTCCACACTGTGTCCACCACAAGGAAGATCACGGTCAGCTGATCATGGAAGGAGAGGAATGGGAAAAATTATGGAAACATGAAAACAGACAGGAAGTGATGACAAGAGGGGCAAGCAGAGAATGAATCACACCAGAGCTTATCAAAATATTTTATTTTTGCCACACTATTACTGTCAATAAGGATCTTATAATAAGCTGTAAAATCTCCTTTGCTCTTACTTTAGTTAGTGGAACGCTTCAGAATAATCTAGCAACAAAATGGTAACTGAGAACTTTGGCAACCATTCTAATAACCATAGATATAGAACCATTGATGTGACATATGTAATGTAATAGTAATTTGTCATTCTGATATGGAACAATTTGGCAGCCATCTTACCTAGGTACAGCTATAATAGGAACCTATGGCAAAAGTGTCATGTACTTTCTAACCTACTGTGATGTCATAATCGGGTCTCAGAAGCCAGAAAGCTGATGATTGGCTGATAGATATAAAACCATGGTTACTCGCCACCATCTTACCTGGGTATGGTCTCAGAAATTGTGCCATTAACTATGACAATGGGCGTGTTAAGTAACTGAGCTTTACGGTGAGAATGCTCAGTGTGATCACTGAGCGGATTTTTTAATGACTTAACGTTCTGCTCTACGTGAGCGCTAAGCAACAGTCAACAACCATGTGAGTTTGGGAAAAATGGCGACGTACAATATTCAAGCATAGTGTACTTATTTTAGGTTGAATCTGGTCAGTTGTTAGCTGCAACGTCAACTTAGCATTATCGCTAACTTATCATTTCCTATAGCTAATATAAATGAGCTATATACAACTAGGCGCATATGGTTCATGTGGCAAACAAAAGCATGTTTTGTTCCTGTCAACCCCAGTAGACCGAAAACTTGGGTTCATAGCTAACAACGTACTTCCATATTGCTCCTCTCTGATCCACATCCAAAAGTGCTCAGCTACACTGAGCGGCTCAGAGTGAGTGAAACTGAGCAACCCGTTAACTGCGTTCTTCGCTCTGACCGAAGCTGAGCCGCTCAGTTACTTAACGTGCCCACTATGTCACATCTATGGTTCTATATCTATGATAGAACCATAGATGTGATGTGATGTAATAGTAATTTGGTATTCTGAAATGGAATAATTTGGCATCCATCTTACCTGGGTACAGTTCCTAGCCAGCTATCATAGGAACCTATGGCAAAAGTGCCATGTACTGTCTTTCTTTCTGACCCACTGTGATGCCATAATCGGGTCTCAGAAGCCAGATAGCTGATGATTGTTTATAGATATAGAACCATGGTTACTGGCCACCATCTTACCTGGGTACGGTCTCAAAAATTGTGCCACTAAACTATGACATATGACTTATCTATGGTTCTATATCTATGCTAATATCGGCTAATATAGATCTCTCCATCCTTACTATCTCACTGACATTTACTGAACCACCTCTATTGCCATCCTTTGTTGTCAGAACTATTATGTAACACTTGGAGTAAACTTGCAATGCTTGTATATTAACTCCTACCTACTGTAACTACAGCTAGAATAGATATTTGTTTTTCAATTATAATAGAAAGTTGATATGACATTGAAACTATCAAACTAATAGCAACTTGCTATGAGAGAAATTAATGCTCAGACTAACTCCAAAAATGCAAAAAAAATATATCTGCGTATTTCACAGGCCTAAAAATTACAATGATGTATTGGACAGGTATACTTATTTTGTGGAATAAATGTGTAAAGTGTAATGATGCTGTCATGCTGTAAAAGTACTAATGTAGTATGCGGATACAATGACACTAATCCTGTGCAGGTACAATAACTGTAGTCTCATGTAACTATACAAGTAATTTATTTCACAGATGCAGTTACTGTACCTGGATTATGTTTTGTACAGGTATAATGATATTATAGTGTGGCACATTTAAAGCTGCAGTAGGCAAGTTTGAAAATATAAAGGACAAAAAGACTTCCCCCTTTGCACTCCACACGCGGAGACAGGCAGACCGGCAGGGGTTTATTCTACCAGGAGGATCTTTTGCTTGTTGATAGTTTCCCTGATTGGTAGCTACATAGCTAGCCCTGATTGGTTCGTTTTTGCAAGACCTGCTTGAGATTTTTTGACAGCCTAGTGCAGAGCCCAGGACACTCACAGAAACCGGATTTTATCTGAGAACGTATTTATTAATAGCTGCTGGAATGTAATGAGCAAATTTAGTAATTTCACCAAAATGATATCGAAAAAAATCTTGCCTACTGTACCTCTAACTTCTATCAGACATCGGCTATTTCTTGACTACTTTAACTCCACTTGATAATTTTGTAAGGACATGAGTTTCTTCTGAAAATAGTTTTCGAATGAATTTCATTAATGATTAAGGACAAAACAGTCAACTGAAATACCGTATGTGTTTCACTCACCATGACACAAACCAAGTGGTACCACCTGGCTTTACAGGTCGCCCACATGGTCTACGAAATGCAGAGCTGAGTTTTTCTGATGATAATCATGCTGTTATTCAACTGCTTCACTGCTAAATGAAATGAATACTGAGCCTATGTCCTATATAGTCTCTGTATCAGGGTTCTATGCCAGTCAATGTCACAGTGTCAAGGTCGCCAAGATTCTGAAATCCCAATTGTGACCTCACAAGTGTGGCCATTAACAACCAAAAGTGTTTATGTATTTTCATTTAAAAACAAATAAGAGTATAATTTTCCTTTGCTAATTATTGAAAAACTCAGATGAAAGTATTGGTTAACACTAGAGAGCAGAAGTACAAGAAACATGCAGAAAATAAAAACAATTTTCACTTTCCATCACCATTAAACTTTGCAGAAAACATCTGACTAGGGAAAAGGGCAAATGTTGAAGATCTTGACTTTATTTATGAAGAATAGTACTTTCATAAAAGTTATTCTATTATATTCTATTTCATCATGCATTGCTTTGTAAAATTGTCTACAAAAATGAAATGCGTGTCTGAGAGCATAAACCCACAAATCATAGTGATTGTGGCCTGTCACCCCACCCATCCACAACAAATGAATTAGAAACTGTATCATGATGGAATATAAATTTTTATATTAATATATTAAAATATATTCATTTTATATTTTATATATTAATTTAATTTTGATGTATTAATTTTTGTGAGGAAACTATTGTTCCATCTAAGAAAGTGAAAGTGTTCTCAAACAATAAGCCCTGGATAACAAAGGAGCTTAAAACAACGTTAAATGAGAAAAAGAGAGCCTTCCAATCAGGAGACAGAGTTGAGTCAAAATTGTTTCAGGCCAGGCTGATTAGACAAATTAAGGATGTAAAAAGAGCCTATAAGGAGAAGGTGGAAAATCTGTTTCAAGGGGGGCAGCTGAGAGATGCCTGGAAAGGAATAAAGATCCTCTCAGGGATTTCTACTAAGCAGAACGTCCCGGGACCTCAGTCTAAGGAACACTGCAGTCAGTTTGCTGAATCCCTAAACATCTTTTACAGTAGATTTGACTTCCATGACTTTAAAGCAGAATGGGATGTAACATCAGAAGTATTGTTTCTAACTGAGGAAATCAGCAACATCAATGTACAGGTGGAGGATGTTAGCAAGGTGCTAAAAAGAGTGAAGTTGAACAAAGCCATTCAACCACTCACTCGAGGAGCACATAGTTTCAGCACTATGGAAGTCATCGATTATCTCCCCTGTGCCAAAGAAGGCCAACCCATCTGCACCCAATGACTTTAAATCATAGGGAACCAACAAAAAACACTGAAACATCTGTATGAGGAGCGTACAATTAAAAAAGGAAAGAGGATTATGGCCCTTCCATCACATCCCCTGAACTTTCTCTTTGAGACTCTTCCATCAGGTTGAAGATTAAGGTCCTTGCCCCTTAAAGCAAAAAGAGCCCGAAACAGCTTTGTCCCTACAGAGGACATCTCAAGACAGTAAAGGCAGATGAGGAACTGTTATTGCTTTTGATGCTCAATTTTTCATCATAATTAATATGTATTGAATTTAATATAATATAATTTTGATCATAATACTAACAATAATAACTGTAATCATAATCACACATACCTTCACTATAATGTGAAACATCTGATTCAATTGAATGTCTTTATTTAACATTTTTGTTTGTGTTTGTGGGTCTGCCCCACTGTCTATGTCTGTTTTACTGCTGGAGACTACAACTGAAGTTATTCTATTCTATTCTATTCGATGTAATCTCTGAACTTGAATAGGAGTTCTAGAAATATATAAAGCTATGAGCTAACAAAGGTCTAAAGCAGTGGTTCCCAAACCTCTCCTCGGGTACCCCCAGCCGGATCCAGTTATTTGATGTGTTCTATCCAAGCACATCTCATGCAAATAATCAAGTGCTCGATTAGTTGTATGAGGGGTGCGTCCCAATATTCTTCACTCCTCACTTCCTTTGCTGTAGTCCCACACTACCACTCGTCTCCTACCTGGAAGTATGCAAAACTGCCTGTAGGTTTCAAGTAAAATTAGTTGCGTGTGCAGCGTACAATGTAGGCCTACCTGATATTGCGGTTTGCGTCGAAGGCATTAATTAATTTGTAAATATATGTAATTCGCATGTAATCAGTAACATTACATTAGAACACAAAGATCGGTTTGCGGGGCACGGAGGAGAGGAGGTGGTAGTGGAGGAAAGGAGGGTGCATTTTTTGAGTATGGGACGCACCCCAGGTGTGCTTTGGGTGGACACATCAAATACCTGGATTCAGCGGGGGGTATACAAAGAGAGGTTTGGGAGCCACTGGTCTAAAGGAAAGGTTTATATGAAATGCTCAACTGAAACCCCTTTTGTGACAGGGTATTGGGTCTCTTATCCAGAAAGTTTCATGTTTGTGACTAAAGTCTATTTCTCTATTACATGCTGTTCAAATACATGGCAAGTCAATTATACTGCATGAGGTACAGTCTGAGCTCATTAGTATTATTATATTGTGTTTTGAGAAGGTGTTTTATAATTTAATTGTCAATTAAATGCATGTTGACACATCATACATTTGTACTTGTTCTCAATCGCTTGTGTTTATTGGCTACAATTAAATATATTGTCATATTGCATTGAAACTGATCAAGCCCCTTTCATCGCAATCTTTATGTGTTCCGTTGTTTTTTAAATAGTGCACATTCCATCATCGAATTACATCTGCAAACATCATTGCGAAATATCATAGGCCTATATGGTACAGTTTATGACTTTCACGTTTCACTGTTTTGAAAAGACAACTAATTTTCTCACACATGACTTATGCGACAATGCAAAATATGTCTATTTTGAAATTAGACCCTTTTCTGGTAATAGTTACCAGGATGGATCACTCTCCAAGCATAGTCACTTTTCAAAACATGTGATTAGATTACGTCACTTTTGGGGAGTTTTTTTTGGACCCATAATTTCACTTGTGCAGACCGGTAGTGTCTGGACCATGTAGCGTATATAGTTTGAATTTTTAGTTCCTTTTTTTGCCCACTTCAAATGGCCGGCTAGCACTAAACTTAGTTTTCCACGGCACTTTTTAATCTGGTAACTAAACACATATTATTATCACCAAAAAAAGAGCCAGAACGAAGACAGAATTCCTGACTGCAGTACAGGTTAGATCATATCGTGTGTGAGATTTAAATGTTCACAAGTGTGATAACGTTACTGTGACAAAGGACTCGCCCGCTGTTAGCTAACGTTAGCTAGCGCTACTTAAGTTAGCCAGCTGCGTTAGCTGGGGTGTGGATCAGGAAGACATTTGTAAGTTGTGCTTTTCACATTACCTGTTAATTACCTAACGGAAAGATCCCGGGTACATAGCGTCGTCATTTGTTATGCAACTTTTTGTGGAGTTGAGCTAGCTAACGTTAGCTTCTTTCGAAGTTCTCTACTTTGGTGTTCGGCTAAGTTAACACGTCAGCTAATTAAGCCAGCTAAGTTGGCTATGCTAGCTAACTTTGAATTTTAAAATCGTTTCTCTCGCTAGGCTAAGTTAATGTTAGTCCTCAGTCCTGTATTTGTAACGTATATCAACCTCTGGTATTAATAAAATCATTTTCACGATAGCTAAGTTGGTATCAGTAATACTGAATATATCAACCAGCAACAGCTGCCGGTTTGGTAACGTTGTCACAAAATACTGAACAGGCATTGTCTAACGTTATCTCTCTTGAGCTCTTTATTGACCAAAGCAGAGACTTGCACTGTTACTGACTGGCAATATCAAATCGAGATATTGATCTATGTCCCTGATATCAGCAATGTTTACGGATTTTCTATAACGTTAGGCTGTATGTGTGAGTGTGTGTGTGTGTGTGTGTGTGTGTGTGTGTGTGTGTGTGTGTGTGCGTGCGCGCGCGTGTGTGTGTGAGAGAGAGACACACACACAAACAAACAGACAGACAGACAGAGTGTGTGTGCGTGTGCGAGAGAGAGAGAGCATAACGAGAGGAAATTACATTTATATTTCTTAAACTTAATATTCTTCATTAATTTAGGTTAATATAATGTTTTTATATGATCACAATAGCTGTATTTCCTGAATGTGGTCCGCAAATGTCTCAATGTGTACAATTAATTTGGAAATTTTTGAGTCACACCAAAATATGTGAAACCAGTTCAGTTGTAGCCATCTTATAAGGATGTGTGCAGGAGAGGATGTTCAATTCCTTCTCAGACCCACCCTAGTAGTAACCTGTGAAACGTTAGCAGTGTATACTGAGGAAATTATTGACATTGTTTTTTCTGAAATTACCTTTTTGGAGTTTTTTATTATTTTTAAAAAAAAAATTCCATCCTTGCTGGTGACAACTCAGAGTTGTCTAGAACCCCCTCCCATCTTGTACCTGCCGAATGTTCTGTAGTCATTTAAGTCAGCACTTTGTATTTCCCGATCATCACTTAGTCCTACCATTTCACCAGTGACATTTGAGCAAAGCCCTCTCCTTCCCTCTCAGATCCTGCAGGTTTAGGTGTGTCTCGTTGCACAGGGATGGGGGAACCCAAATCTCCCAAGTTCCCCTCCGTAGAGGAAGAGCTGAGTTACTGGAAGGAGCAGTCTGCAAAACACCAGCAGAGGTACCCGATGCCTTAATATATTAAAACACACACACACACACACACACTTTTCACAGTGTATATGTCCGAAGGTGGGGGGAGTATTGTAGCTGGTTGGTAATAGGACCCCCCCCCCCCGCCCCAGGGCAGCGGAGGCTCAGGAGGAGCTGCAGGAATTCCAGCAGATGAGCAGGGACTACGAAGCCGAGCTGGAGGCGGAGCTAAAGCAGTGCGAGGCGCGAAACCGTGAGCTGCTGAATCAAAACAATCGCCTGCGCATGGAGCTGGAGAGCTACAAGGTACTGTGCTCTACTGCAAATCTGACCACGTTTTAACCGCAGGCTAACTGCACTCGACCGCAGACTAACCACATTTAGTCGCGGATTAACCACAGTAAGCCACGGGCTAAACGGACTAACTGCACACGCCCGCAGACTAACCACACAGCCGCAATCGTGGCCAACTAACCTCACTGAGCCACAGATTAACCGTGCCCGGCCGCACCATGCTCAGCTGCAGACGTGCTACACTCAGCGGCTGACTGTTCTGTCTCTCTAGGAGAAGTACGAGGCTCAGCACTCGGAGGCCTTCAGACAGATCTCCACTCTGGAGGGGGACCTGGCAGAGACCACGGCCATCAGAGACCAGCTGCACAAGTACATCAGAGAGTTGGAGCAGGCAAACGATGACCTGGAGAGAGCCAAGAGGTGTGCATGTGGGCAGGGTTTCACTGAGCTGTGCTCTGATTGGACTGTTGAGGGCAGCATGTGATGCGAATACTGCTCCAGCATAATTTACAGCTAAATCTACTCCCCCCCCCCCCCCCCCCCCCAATTCCCATAGAGATCCATTCAAATGCAGAGATGTTATAGTATCGCTTGTAAGAGTACCAGAAAATAAAGTACCAAGATTCTTTTGATGTTGTTGGGTCACAGACATCAGGAAGTCATGGCAGGATATGCCACCAAATATTAGAAATTTAAAGGCACAGTCAACTTAGTGTATGTAAGCTTCTGACCCACTGGAATTGTGATATAGTGAATTAAAAGTGAAATAATCTGTAAACAAATGTTGTAAAAATTACTTGTGTCATGCACAAAGTAGATGTCCTAACCGGCTTGCCAACACTATAGTTTGCTAACATGAAATCTGTGGAGTGGTTAAAAATGAGTTTTATGACTTCAACCTAAGTGTATGTAAACTTCCGACTTCAACTACATTGAGCCGAGACGAACCAACCTAGTGATGTCACGACCACAGTTGATCCAAAATGGCTCCGCCCTAGTGGAAAAACAGCAAACTTTAACTTCTTTTTCCAGCAAATATGGGTCGATTTGGGAGTATGTATGCCCATATCTCATTAAAGGTAAAAAGCTAAGAAAACCAGAGTGACTTTACCGAGTGCTTCATGTCCCCTTTAAGGCTGCTGGTGTGGGCCTTAAATACAGCCGTGCACATGGGCTGTGGAATGCTGTTCAGTTGTAGCACGCTCAGAAAATTTGGGTGCCTGTCAATCACACCCCCCCCCCCTCTCTATTCCCCGCCCACAGGGCTACCATCATGTCTCTGGAGGACTTTGAGCAGCGCATGAATCATGTGATTGAGCGGAACGCCTTCTTGGAGAGCGAGCTGGACGAGAAGGAGAGCCTGCTGGAGTCTGTGCAGAGGCTGAAGGATGAAGCTCGAGGTCAGGGGTCTGGAGGCAGGGCCTGTACCTTGGTACTCTGGATAATATGAAAAGATAATGGCCGTAAAGGCTCATTACGAAACCCTGTCTGCGCAGACCTGTGTTATGTGCTCATTATATACCCTGCCTGTGCAGATCTGCGGCAGGAGCTGGCTGTGCAGCAGAAGCAGGACCGGAGGCCACCCCTCTCCCTGGCCAAAGACACTGACTCTCTGCCACGCCCCCTCACCAGCCTCCCACCCATCCTGGCCATGCCCTCAGCTCCGCCCCGTAGCTCTGCCAGCACCTACACTGCACCCGCATCCTCCTACCAGCGAGGTGAGAACAGCACATGAGGAGTGATGAACACCAGTTATTGTAGATAACTGCTGTTTATATGCCAGTTTAAGCACAGGGAGTAGCAATCAAGTTGGCAATATAATGGCTATATAATGACACTTTGGCTCAAGAGTTAATAGTAAGTCTCCTTTTGTTATAAAACTATTTTCAAGTGATTGGTTTAAAGTAGTGATTTTTTGGAAATCAAGATCGATACCACTGTCCAACTAATATATATTAGGGTGACCTTGATTGGTTTAGTGGCAAAATAAAGCACTCGTCTTTAATTGCACCTGACAGCCACTTTTACCCTGACAAAGCTAAATTGCAACGCAGGTCGCAGCGACCAGTATTTTTGATTTTCAAAACATTCACTCGTTTTAGAAAATCCAGTATTCCGAAAATTTGATTCAAGCATGGAACATGGTTTTGCAATGCTGAGGTAGTTGCACAGAATGGCGTGTTATGTAGCCAGATAGCAAGCTTTCAGAAAAGCAACAGCAGCACTGGGCTCTTCCATTTCGTAAACCTGTTAAGGGAAATGTTTTTTTTGCATTTTTGTGTGTTCAGGTGATGGAATCACTACGAACCCCCTCACCACATCCGCCCGGATTTCAGCACTCAACATTGTCGGGGAGCTACTGAGGAAAGTGGGGGTAAGATCCACAAGGATTGTCACACCCCCATCACCACCCTTTAAAAATAAGAAAATTGCCTCCATCACTCCAAGAGCCTTTAAAGGGGCTATATGTAACGTTTAGAAAATCCTTCTCATTACTGCCACCGTGGCCAAAAGTGAGCGGCAGCCAGCCGCCTGCTGCTAGCGCGTTTCCTCACACACTCGCGCAATGGGAGCGAGCAACATTTGCAGTAATCCACTCTCTGTATGATACATCGGCGTTATGGGTCTAGCGTGGTTTTCTTTATAGCACAGTGGGTTGATACCATGTTGCGAATATTTAAAAATTTTTTCGGTCTATGTTTGAGACAAGGATAATCCTAAACTAACATTAGTTATAAACAGATGATCGGAGTGGCGTGAGTAGACTGGAGTTATTGCACATAAAATGTACAAAATACCAGGTTCTGAAAGAACAGACGTTTTTGGCATTATCCTGGAACGTTATCTGGTAAAGTAATTAACATTACCAGCCAGATCAGCCCCGGGAGTCGGGTTTGAATCGATGTAGCTTAATCCACTCGGCATCAGGAACATCACAGTATATTTCACATGCTTTGCACATTACGTTACCTGTCCAATAATAGGAACATCAGCTCGGGGTCGGTTTTGATCTCCGGCCGATGTTCACATTTCCATTAAGATTATTTACCTTTCCATACCAAATAAGACAGGAGGGACAACAAAAGTCCACGTTGTTTCCAGAAAAACCGTATCCGGTTTGTCCCTCCGCTACAGCATGAAAGCTGTGAAAATTGATGTTTTGGCAGAATGTTCCATCGGCGCTTTGGTATGCGGTATTCAACGCTGGCGGAGGCGGGGCTTTCGACTGTTGCCTCATTGAAAAACATGGAACATCCGGATTGCCGTCAGCTGCATTATGCTACCGTGTGAACGCAGCAGCCAGCCACAGGGAGGGAAGCCACTCGGGAGCGCGCTTTGACGTCACATCCTTAATTTTCCCGCCAAATCAGCCCTGAATATTTTACATAAAAATCAGCCCATAGGCTCTTATACGCAACGGAGAAAGTCAGGGAAGGTCTAATTTTTAAAGTTAAGTTACAATCTGTTCATACATTGGCAATTGAAAGCGATTCATGCATGTAAAAGTCTTACATATAGCCCCTTTAACTGCCATCATGTACATTCAAAATAAGAGCATAAAATTTGTAATTTTTCTTTCAAAATAAAAGCCTCAAATCTCATCACCGCCTTTTCAAACAATGAAACTGCTGAGTTTTTGTTTCAGAACCTGGAGTCAAAGCTGGCTTCGTGCCGGGATTTTGTGTACGACCATAAGGCGAGCAGGGCCACGCCCACTGTGTGCCCGAGGACACCTACCTCCCCCCAAGACGGTGCAGAAAACCCACCCAGTGCCAACGGTGTGCCTGTATTCGAGAAGGGGTGAGGGGTTCTGCCTGTACGCCCATTAAGTTACATTCTTTTCTGCAGGAGTACCAATTTATGGACACCCATTTCGATTTTGATATACTTGACTATATAAAATATACTGAAAAGGGTAGCAGTGTAGTATAATGGTTAAGCAACAGATTGCAGATTCAACTCTCAGCTGTAATCATTTTTAAGAAGGACAGTTAGTAAGAAAATTAATTGCATTAATTTGTAGAATATGCTGTATATGTTATATATTTGCGAATATCAATGTGTATGTGTAAGTTATGCACATTGTATGTGGTGGATGCAGGCCTCTGGCCTGAGTTCCCGATAGCTTTGGGTTGGAATGGGTGCCTGGTTCTGATGAGGTTACGGTAACAGCAGGGTGACTGTGTGTTGCAGGTTATCGAAGCGGCTGGAGTACGGACCGGGCCCCAAGATTCTCCTGTGATCACCACACACCTGCCACACACACACACTCACACTACCATGCACTTTGCCGCCTTCGCCAAACACACGCCTGTCCCAGAATTACCTTTGGCTAGCCCCTCCCCCTGGGCCCACCCCTTCAGATGGCCCCCAAGATCTGGCCGTTCCTCCTGCTGCTCAGAACCTGGGTTTGGGTTTGGCTTGTTCACAGATGGACAGGAGACCTGAAATGAACCAGCCCAGCGATCATCCCTGCTTACCCACAGAGCCCCCCATCGGCCTTCCGCAATTTGAAAAGACGTGTGGAGGGGCGGAGCCTGTCAGTGATTGGCATTTGGCTGCTGCCTTATGAACTACGTTTACCTTTCGTGTCACTTTACAGCTATGGCTGAGTTCAGCCAAGCAGCCTTCAGATGGAAACATGCGCAGAAACCCTCAGAATCTGCTGTGCGTTTGGCCTTTTATCCCCTCGGTGCCATAGAAGAGAACAAGTATGTCTGTTTGCACAGCTGAGACAAAGACACAGAGCAGCATTCGGAGAACAGCATACACGATCATCTGAAACCTACCATTTCATTTTTGTTTTGTCTTTTTGAATGGGAAGATGTCAGGCCACCACTGTGGCAAAGTGCCCATAGAGCAGTTACATGGGCCAACACTGATACCCAGTGGCCAAAGGACAGAACAACACTGTACGCACCGAGGCAACCCCGGGACTCAGGTGAATTTCACGTCAGGCTGTAGCCCCTCGACAAGGAGAGGCCCTAGCCACAAATTCTGTAGGCTCTGCTCCTGTCCTCTCCACTTCTTAACTTCTTAACCTCTGGTTGGTAGCAGTTTTTGGTGCTGTATTACTGTACAGAATGCTCATGGAGACAGCGTTGGACTTGGTCCCGACCGTTAACAGAAATTATTCAGGAGCTGATCGCTTCTCAACCTTTTGGCTAAGATCAAGTTTAGATAGAGCACTGATCTGATTTGTACCATCTTAGAGAAGTGGAAGGTAACGATTTGGATTGGAATTGAGTCGATTTAATAATAAAAATATATTCATGAGCTTCATCGGATTGGAGTGTTTTGATTTTGGCGGTAGGGAGACAGCACTTAGAAGGTTATGAATACAGAGCTCAATTGTGGCGGGTCTGTAGAATTTGGGCCTTGGCTCACTGCCAGGCTGTAGAGAACAGTCACTTTAGTGTTAAAACGGGGCTTGCGGACGACTCCTCCTTAGTCTGAGGAATCTTCAGCTGCTTTATCCCTCATGGTGAAATACAAGATTATCCTGAATCTGCCTCGGAATTCACCTTGGAATCTTAAATATGTTTCATTAGTATTTTGAAAGCTGGACAATGGCTGGGGTTAGTGACAGCTGTGCCTCCTGCACCTGCCTTTGATAACGTGTTTTCAAGTTTTCAAGCGACGGAATGTAGAAGGGGAGGCCTTGTTAATCGGGATAAAATTCTGGTCCTGCGGCTCTCGGAACACGATGTTACTTCTGATGGAAATCTTGCCAAGAAATGTGCTGTTGCATGTTATTCCGGTTGTTTTTCGATGGGACTTTTAGTAATATTTTTTGGATTGTGATGGTGCGTTATGTGTAATGGATGCCTGCTTTGTTCCTGTGTCAGGGGCGTGTAAGCAGTTAGCCTTGTAAGAGTGGAATCAGCAGGCAGGGGGTGAGCGCCTGACGCGATGCGGCACACTGCTCTGCGTTTCGTGTAACTTTTATCTGCCTGGAATTACCCTCCCCCTTCCCCCGCACGCCACGATCTCTGTAACCACGGGTGACGGAGTCTCCGTCAGTCCCAATGTAGGTGGAGCCGTCGTCGCTCACCACTTTGGACCAGAGGCCACGCGTTGCTGTAATTGTCCGCACCTTGTTTGGTTCTTGCATGTCAGTGATTGACAGGATGCCGTAGCTCCGCCTCGTGGCAGGAAGGTCAGGAAGCCTCTCTCCTGTCAGTGCAGCTGTGAGCCCAGTCTAGTTTCCCTGTGTCAAACTCAGTGGAGGGATGAGACGACTCTCTTCCTTGGTGATGGTTCAGATGTATCGTGCCCTGGAGTTTACGTGGAGCTGTGACTTCACTGTGTAAGGAGAGGATGCAGGTTTAGAGGTCCTAGAGGACATTGTCCTGTTTTGTCCCTTTTTTGTTTTGCTAAGCTTATGGTTTTGAAGTACTGGGGGCATTGGGTGAGAAACTAAATAAAGCATGTTGTTCAGAGTTGAGAAGCCTTCTGCGCTTAGACTGAACCTGTCCTACACCACAGGTTCATTCTGTGAGCTCAGACCCACAGAGTGCGTGAGGCGAGAGAGACAAAAGTCAAGCAAACCACAGCATATAACCAGCTGGTCTGTGCTGTAGCGCTGCTCCAAACCTCTTCGTAATATTATTAATATGTAATTAAACCTGTTTTTTTAAATGACTAACAAAAAGGTAGACTCGAGACGTGATCGTGAAGTCCGATATCGTGAAGAGCGCACATAAGCAGGGTCAGTATCCGCTTCACTTTGTCACGCATTGTAAGCGCTCAATTGCGCCCTCTCTTGGCAGTGTAGATCTAGAGTCTGGATAAGCTCTCAATCACAGTATATTTTACTGAGATACTTAAACTTAAAATGTTATTTGAACTCATGCCGTACATGAACGGTTATTTTGGTCATAATGGTCATAATTGGTTTGATAGTCTTTCCAATATTGGACCTTTTTGTGGTCAGTAATAGGCGTCTTACATTTTGGACTATCTTGGTCTTTAAGGAGATTTGAACTGATTTGAATGAAATGTGTGTCTGTGCCAATACACATGCCATATATTTCTTTTTCTTCTCCCAGAAAGGAATATAAATCCCATGTTATATTTTGTAAAATGTGGAGATGTGAATACTTCCATGAAGGTTACGTGTTTTATGTTAAAAATATGAATTTGTGGATGTTTAGTCCCAGATTTTGCCTAACTGCCGTGTGCCTATGTCCTTCAGTGTGTGGGGGTGGGACTCCACAGTCTGACTGAATTTTATTTTATTTTTTTCCACTTTAATTCTGTTGCATCAGTGTTGAGGACCGAAACACACTGCAGTTAGTGTAGACCCATTCCTGCCCCGAGCCATTTAGTTAGCCTTTTGGCATGCGGGCACCATTTAACTAGTTACTAATGGTAGGTACGTGTTGGGTTAGTGAGAGATGGAGGTTAGGTGTTGGGTCAGTGACAAGTGGAGGTAGAGAGGTGTTGGGTTGGTTCAGGGGTGAGGAACCTCATCCGAGAAGGGCCAGTGTGGGTGTAGGTTTTTGATTTGACCTGCACCCACACCAGCCCTTTCGGGATGAGGTCCCCCACCCCCGGGTTAGTGAGAGGTAGAGGTATGTACTGTAGACTGAAAGGTACAGGCTGTTTCTCAGGGTCACTTTTAAGCCATATTTGCACACATGCCTTCCGGAAGCAGGTAGAAAGCCAGATGCGTGCGAACCGTAATGGTAATGGAAACCCAGGTGACTGGGACAGGTGTACATGTATGTTTTCTGTGGATCCTGCTGTTAAGTTTTGAGATTTCTGCTCCTGTTTGCAGTGACTGGATGAGCATACGTCGTGTCGTTCCTGACCGCGACTGTGTTCACATCACAGCCCTGCTTGATCAATGCCTTTGTGGTCTGTCACCAGATGTGCCTCAGTCTGTAAACAGCAGTTAGATTTTGTTGCAGTTATTTTCATATAGTTTTGTTTTTCAATTTTTTTTTGTTTGTTTTTTTTTTGCATTAAAAAACTTCAAAGTGTAACGGTGTATTTGAAATGTGCTCCCTACACAGACACCAGTACACACACAAAAACCCACAGACAGGACTGGTGGTCAAAAGAAAGTTGGCCATCGGCTTGCGTGAGCACACCAAGGTTTTATTTTCTTATTTTGATTCTGAAGTGGTTTTACAAGACGCCCATTGGGAGGGGAAATATAGAATATGAATATAAATATGACTGCATTGATTTCTGTAAATCAAGCTTACATAAGCTAAATAACTGAAAAGCTACATTAATGGGGGGTTTTTTACATTACATTTACGTTTTACGATACATTTATTCCTTGCATAACATGCTGTGTCTCCATTAGGATGTTTTTATGACTGGGTGGTGCTGTCTGCATTAGTGTTGTAGTTCAAACGTCATTATGAGCTGTGTCTAACCTGGATATTGCACAAATATGGCCTCTACAGTTAGCAGTGGGGAAATGTAATGCTAAAGCTACAGGGGGCAAATCACTAGGGGTGAAAACCTGAAATTCCTCTAATCTGGAATAGTCTGGCATGTTTTGAAAGTCTGTTTCCGAACACGGATACAGAAACCTGCGGAATCAGACCCCCTGCCAATTTTACCCTTTAAAAATGTTCTCAATCAAAATCTGCTTAGCGTGTTTTGGAAAGATGCACAGATTCAAACCCGTTAAGATCATAGTTTTTTTAAGAATTATGAACATATTGCTGAACAACCTATGCAGTGCCACCCACTATTATTGGCACCCCTGGTAAAGATGAGTAAAAAGGGTTATAAAAAATTCACTGAATTGGCTTAATGTCACACTGAAAAAATGAGAAAAATCCAACCTTTAATTGAAGTAAATTTATGAGGAAAAAAAATCCATCAAGAAATAATTAAAACACGTGTGCCACAATTATTGGCACCCCTGAATTTATATATAGAGCAAAGTAATCATTTTTAATATTTGGTCACATCATTTGCATACCATGACTTCCTGATGTCTGTAACCCAACAATATCAAAAGACTCTTGATATCTTATTTTCTGGTGCTCTTACAAGCGATACTATAACATCTCTGCATTTGAATGGATCTCTATGGGAATTGCGGGGGTGGGACTAGATTTAGCTGTAAATTATGCTGGAACAGTATATGCGACCAAGTATTTTAAATGATTACTTTGTTCTATATATAAATGCTGGGGTGCCAATAATTGTGGCACACGTGATTTTGTTAAAAATATTGAGCGATATTTTTTTTTTCCCCTCATAATACATTTACTTCAATTAAAAAAGGATTTTTCTAATTTTTTCAGTGTGACATTAAGCTAATTCACCAAATGGTGAATTTTTTATAACCCTTTTTACTCATCTTTCCCAGGGGTGCCAATAATAGTGGCTGGCACTGTATACTTGCAATGTATGTGTGAAGGGAGTGGTGAGAGAAAAATAAATTGTTACTCAAACTAAACAAAAACTTTGACTTATCACTGAATGACTGAAACCATAAATGACAGATTTGCTCTTTAATGGTAATCTTTGACAGTTTGCACAGCCATAAATCTAAATTCTATTTAATGCTTTATATATATTAAATTTTTATATCAGCTGGAAGGGAAATTAAAATTCTTCTGGAGCAGTAGACTTGATTAATCATTATGGGTGCCAGTCAAACAATTTCCCCTCTAGAAGGAGCCCCAATTGTTGGTCTGTTTGTTGACATTTGAAGCGGTATGGGAATACGGGAAGGCAGAGATGGGCTGGAATCAAAGAGTGGACAGGATTACATGGGGCAAGAAAGTGGGTTGGTTTTCTGAGTGGGTGGGGCCAGTTGGGAGAGGCCTCTAATCTGCTTGATTGGTTCCGTTGACATCCCCCTCCGCAGGAACAGGGTGATGGTCTGGCTCCTCCTCAGGTGCCAGCACCCTCCGGGCTCGTCCTGATGCCCCTCCCCCAACACGGCGTGGGGGGCTGCTGTAGGACAGTTCCGGTCTTCTCCTGCAAGCCCAGAGTGGCCGGCATCAGCCAACCACCACAACGCCATGAAACTCTCCATTAAGGCATGAACAAAAACCAGCCTGGCAATGCTTCAGAGTTACCACACAATGCACTACAGGATTATATTTAACAACATGACATGCCCAAGACGAGATGTGCTGGCTAACATTAAAACTGGCAGACTTAAAAAAAAAAAAATAAACAGAAAAAGGTTTACTTAGTAGAAGAAAGGGGGACACAGCATAGGAGGCGGGGTGGTGGTGTTTTTCTTTATGGTCCCACTGATTTCCAGTGTTTTTTCATGCTCTTTAATAAAGATAAACAGGCTTTGGTCTCTGCTAAGGGAATCTGCTAGCGGTTGGCAGAGTCATGAAATATGCTTGTCATTATATGGTAGAAATTACTGCAATTCGAAATCATAAGGAGTAATATATCCTAATCCAAATTAAAATATGCTTCATGTATTTGGAAAATAAATGACCGGTTACTGAAAATTTATATATTCATTTCATTATTAAAAAAAGTTAAGGTAACAATTTTCTTTAATTTATGCACTGTAGCATATTTACTATAAAACACTGAAAAATGTGATCCTTATAGTCAATATAGGATTTAGGATTATATATTTGAAAATACTCTAAGGGGAAGACTGAGAATATCTGGTGAGGAGCTAAATGCTAAAAGCCCCACCGCCCAATAACCCCGCCCCCCAGTTAACAGTTAAATAGAACCTAGGTGCCAGGACTGTTGGTACATAGAACAATGGGTTTGCAGGTGGCTTTTTCTCCAAGCTGCAGGGTGAAGTCACAGGTGTGAGGGAGAGCTGAAAGGTGGAGGTAATGTTTGTCCTTCCAGGGTGTTTCTTGAGAAATGGGACAGGTGACAGATGCAGGTGTCTTAGACGGGGCGAGGGCCGAAACGGGGACCCAAACGAAAAGTCCCGCTTAAAGAAAATACCTGAAAATACAGACAAGAGTTATACTCAGTGTTCCTACGGGTATGTGTGTATGTGCGTATATGGTCAAAATACACCTCGGACACTACGTGTAAATTAACATTTTGTATAAGTGAGAAGGAGTTACCATGCAGTATACACATGATATACAGTCATCAGCCAATCAGAATCAAGTATTCATGCCATGGTATACCACTCCAGGCATGCATATACTGTATATCCACAGAACACAGCTTTCCGTGGTGTATTCTTTACACACACACACATACACACTTTACAGACGTAAAAATGTAAAGGTATACAGTACTAGTAATAACTTGTATTCTACATGCAGCATATCTTGATGCTATTAAACTACTTTCCTTGGGGTTTGGTCATTCAGGGCTTATTGTGGTTTTTGTGAGGGGCTATTTTTGTGCTCAGTGTTTGAGTGTATATCGGGCACTGGCTCATACCTGAGTTTGCTCTTGAGTGAGGACACCTCATGGGTCAAGGCATCGTTCGCCTCGCTGGCTTCCTCCAGCTCGCGCTGCAGCTTCCTGCGGGCAGCAGTGACGCACTGAGACTCCTCCTCCAACTCCTCCAGCTGCCTCTTCAGCTGCTTCACCCGCACGTACGCCTTCTCCACCTGTGACGGCCACAGGGGGCGCTGTTATCAAGCTGTGCTCTACAAACCCCACATTCACACACTCTGGTGAATTCTAATGAGGATTGACAGGGGGCGCTGCTATCAAAAACAATGTACTTGTTAAATACAGAAAATGCTCATAGCTTGGAAATTAAGATCAGAAGTTTAGTGTGTATGTGTGTTTCAGTGGTGTGTCTAACTTGATGTGTGTGTGTGTGTATATGTGTGTGTGTTTCAGTGGCGTGTTTATGTGTGTGTGTGGTACCTGGTCTTTGTAATGGAGTGCTTGCTTCCTTTCTTCCTCCACCTGGACGGTCATATCCTTCAGCTTCTTATCTTTCTGACGTATTCCTCTACCAATGGCCTGTTTCTCCCTGAACAGAACCCAGTTACATACACACATGTACTCAGAGAAACACAGACACATTCTCACACCACTGAAACAAACCCGTACACGCACACTCTGCCCTCTTCTGCTCACCTGCTCTCTTGTTCCAGAAGATCCCCCAGCTGTAGCGCCTTAGCCTCAAGGGCGGCGATAGAGGCCTTGAACTTGGACTTGACCTGGCTCTCCATGTCCTGCAGCTTGGCTCTCAGGTCCTTATTCTGCCTCTCCGCCTGCTGCCTGCTGCTCTCGTTCTTCTGACCGATGGCCTGCTCCGCCTGCAGCTCGTCGCTCAGCTGGTCCGCCTGTGGCGGGGCGTGGCCCGTACACAGCATTCACAACGTTCACTCAGTGTCTGACTGCATCAACATATGTCCTCAATATGGACAAATGCAAGTATTACGTTGACTCACAGTTAAATTCCAATGTCCCTTTATATCTTCTTCACAAACACAGCTTTGAAAGTCTCTGTAGGCTTGATGACCTCACCACAGTGTTTGTTGTGTAGAAAATATAAAGGGAGATAGGAATTCAACTGGGAGTCGAAGTTAAGGACAAATTCAGGCAAAAGCCTGTCCACATTTACAGAGCCCAATGTGATCTGGATGGACTGGATCATCACACCCTGTCCCATCTACATAACGTGATGGATAAGTGGAGGAGGTAACAAGGTAACTTCCCAAACAAATGTCAAGCCTACATCCTATATATGCTATATGCATGAGGTGTCACTCTGTAGACTTGTAGGATGGTAAATTTATTTTTCACAAAACTGACATTGTCATGGTTGTACTGTTCACCTGGATATTTCCTTGGTCACCTATGCATAACAAATAAATGTTCTTTAAAGGGACAAGATTAGCAAAAAATCACATTGTTCTCATGGTTCTCAAAACTGGAAAATCCCCCTATCTGGGGGACTTTCTCAGCACCACTTCTTCCTCTTGGGCGTGGGCCCTACCTGCTGCAGAGCCCTCCTCAGGCGGTCATTCAGGATCTCCATGTTCCCCTGTTCCTCCTCCAGCTCCTCTTCCAGGTACGCAATCTTAGCCTCCAGATGACGGTGCTCATCACTGAATGCTGACCTGCAACCATGGGTTACCATTGGTTATACAATTTTATCCCTCAATAGACTGCAGGTGTGGCATTTTGAATTTATATGATTGGCTGGACACCAATGAAATTACCCACAGACCCCTTAAGCTGGATGTAACATTAACTGTGGGTGCTGAAAGCAGCCACTCTCCTTGTATTTATGAATGGGCAGCTCAGGAAGCAGCCTGTCTCCCTGGCTGCATTCGGATTGTCAAGGAAATATGTACTTTTTCCTTTCCTTGCAACTTTTCCTTGACCTCGCTAGAAAATGTCACGGGGGTCAAGGAAAGGATGGAAGGAGACATTTATAAGTAATCTAGCATGACTGTGGAATTCAAACCTCTTTCTCTACCTTGCGCCATGGTGCGATGTTGGGTGATATTGACCTGACTGTTCAACACAGCGAACTACACTTCACAAAAAATGACTACAAAAGGTGCATCATTGCCGACAGTATTTCATTTGAACCATCCATTTTATTTTGGCAAAATTTTGCCTCTTAATAAATTTGGTGAATTGTCTGATTGTGTCATTGTTTGTTTACTTTCTATTATAAGCCGATGCTAACCAACAATACTAGCTGTTCACATTTAGATTTCTGCCATTTCTCAGAAGATTTTCGCTCATCCATTGTTGTTTGAATTAGGTATGCCCCGGAAAACTGATGCTTATGTAAACATTGGCGGCATTGCATTGTGGGGCGTGAATACTACCTTCCTTCTGAAAAGGATAGTCCAGAGCATCCTTGGTGAAAGGACGGATAAAAGGAATCGTGAAGCTCCTTTCCTTCTCAATATAAGGAATTTGAACGGTCCTTAGCATGGCTGCCTGGGAAATATTTCCGGGTCATGCGATCTAAAGGATTCTTCCTTGCTCAAATTTGACTATTGGAATGCAGCCCCTGTATTTGTGAATGGGCAGCTCACGAAGCAGCCGGTCTCCCTGTGTTTGTGATTGGACAGGCCAGAACGCAGCCTCTCTCTCTCTGTGTTTGTGATTGGGCAGCTGAGGATGCAGGAGCTCTACTCACTTTCCGGAGGAGTTGCTGACGAGCTCCTCTACCAGCTCATCCCGCTCTGCTTCCACCTGCTTCTTAGCCCTTTCAGTGGCTGCCAGGTCCTACTCACATACACACATGCACGCACGCATGCATTCACGTACACACACACACACACACACACACACACACACACACACACACACACACACAAGCGCATGTTCATATTTTCATATGAATGAGTGGCAATATTGATGTTAGTGTATGTAAAGTTTACTGAAATATTAATGCAATTTCATAAAACTTACCATAAACAACAGCTCTGTGCCGCTGTTCTTCAGAAAGACTGTAATACAGCCTTTTACAACCTCACTTGTTGCTTTAAAATTATTTTAAAAAAATGTAATCTTACGTCTTTGTGAATGCCATGTTTTTTTGCACCCCCAACTATAGCACAAATTGAATTATGAAAAAAAAATTTATTGCGACGTGTCAGTGAAAACAACCCATTGATATTTGTATTCTGTATGTGATATGCCACTTGGCAGGGTAGACTGCACCTCCTGTAGCTGGATGAGGTCAGCCTCCAGGCCCTTGGCCTTCCTCTCAGTCTCTCTAAAGGAGGATAGAACCTCCTCCCGGGCTGAGCGGGTGTCGTCCACCTCCCTCTGCAGGTCCTTTGACAGGGTCTGAGGGAGGAGAAAGAATGGGATGCATATGAGAGGATGGGCCAATCTGTGAGGGGCAGGGCCCACATGTGAGTGGTTGGGGCCAACCAACAAGAACTGAGTGCAAAGAAAAGGAGAGGGACCAACATTTGAGGGGCGAGGCCACTCCATAAGGTGCAGGGCAAGCATGGGAGGGACAGATGAGCCTCATTAGGGGTGCGGCCAAGGACAAGAGGCGGAGCCAGTCTGTGGGGTGCAGAGGAGGAGGCGGAGCCTACCTGCAGCTTCCGCAGCTGTTTGACAGCCTCGTCACGTCCTCGGCTGCTCATCTCCACTTGGTCTTCCAGGTCCTGCACCTCCCCCTCCAGCTTCTTCTTAGCAGCCGCCGCCGAGGCCCTCTGTTTACGCTCATCCTCCAGATCCGTCTCCAGCTCCCGCACCTGCAGCGGCAACGAGGCTTAATTAAAAACCCTCATTGTCATTCATTTACACCAACAGCGCTCACATCAGATCTCGTCACTGATTGAATGATGAAGTGATTAGTGATTGGTTTACTGATGGAGACTACTGATTGATTGAATGATGGAGTGATTGATTGATTAAGTGATTGATTGACGGAGTGTTGATTGATTGGTTCATTAACTGATTGACAGAGTGATTGGTGGTTGACTGACACTGTTATATTGATTGGTTAATGGAGTGTTAGTTGATAGATTGGTTGGTTGACAGACAGGCTGAGTGATTAGCTGATTCCATGACAGACAGAGCACAGATTGGCTGATTGATTGACAGAGTGTTGATTGGATAATTTATTTCAGACATATTTAGCTAGATGACAGAGCGCAGATTGGTTTATTGACGGACAGACAGAGTGCTGATTGGTGGACTGATTGACAGACAGAGCGTGATTGGTGGATTGATTCACAGACAGAGCATGATTGGTGGATTGATTGACAGACAGAGCATGATTGGTGGATTGATTGACAGACAGAGCGTGATTTGCGGATTGATTCACAGACAGAGCGTGATTGGTAGATTGATTCACGGACAGAGCGTGATTGGCTGGATTGACTCACAGACCGCTGGTTGGTTGGTGACAGACGGAGCGCTGAGAGTACCTGTTTGAGCAGATGTCGCTTCCTCTCCTCGCCCTGCTCCTCGCGCCCCTGCAGGTCCCTCTCGTGCTGCGCCTTCATGGCCTGCATGTTGACCTCCAGCCGCAGCTTGGCGTCCTCCGCGGCCTGCAGCTCGTCCTCCAGCTCCTCCACCTGAATGAGCATCTCCTCCACCTGTGCCTCCAGCCCTCGCTTCGCCTTCTCCAGCTCATGAACCTGTCGGACACAAACCATAGATTCTCAACAGCCTGGCAACAGGCTCATGAGGTGTGTGGTGGCCGGAGCATGTATACAGGTGTTTGAGGTTGTGCAGGAGGTGTACGGGTGTACACAGGTATATGACTGTGTTTTATACAGGTGTATGAGGTGGTATATGAGATGTACATACGTGAACAGGTGTGTGGTGTATGAGCTGTATGGATGTACGAGGCGGAATGCTCACACTCTTGCCGACGTCGTCCTTGGAGCTGACCACATCCTCCATCTCAGCACGGAGCGCCTTGTTGCTCCTCTCCAGCTCCTCGCGGGAGTCCTGCGCCTCCTGCAGTGCCCGCGTCAGAGACAGCACCCGAGTCTCCTTCTCCCGCACAATCACCTCCGCGCTGTCACGCTCCTGCGCACACTTACTGGAGACACTCTTCTCCTCTGCCAACATCTACCACAGAGAGAGTAATAATAATAATTTCTATACTACTTTTCTTCACTAAACAGAACATGGAAATGCAGATACATACATATACATGCAAAGAGAGAGAAAATCTATTAATATACTGTATTCATATAAACAAACAAAGGTACAAATAATAAAAACAATATGAGCAGCAGAGTAAAGATAGTGATGGGGATCATAGGGTAATAAGAGATGCTCTTCTCCTTTTCCAAAAACTATTTTTCACAAAAAAGAAGAGAACCACTTTGCAATGACATACCGCACGCTTGCACGAAATGAGAAGCATTAAAGACAGAGGCTGACACAGGAGACACACACAGGCGTGGTGTCCATTAACGAGGTTAGCTCATGGACTCACCTGGTCAAACTTCTTCTGCTTCTTCTCCAGGTTGGAGATGAGCTGCCGCTGGTTGTCCTGGTCCACCAGCAGGTCATCCAGCTCCTGCTGCAGGCGAGTCTTGCTTTTGTCCAGCTTGTCGTAGTTGGAGGCCTTCTCCTCGTACCGCAGGACGGCCCCCTCCAGGTCGCGCTGCAGCCGCCGCTTGCTCTCCTCCAGGAGCTCCAGGCTGCAGCTCAGCTCGTCCGCCTTCTTCCTGGAGTCTGACAGCTAAAGGGGGAGGGGGAAGGGTAGGGGGGTCAGAGCTGCGCAGATGGCAAACACACAACCACGAACACTGGCTGCACAGTCACCGTTCACCAACTCTTATATCAGGTCAAGCCCCTAGCCCCGCCCTCACCTGCCCTCTAGTCCCGCCCCTATCCCCTCCAGCTCTGCCCTGGCAAGGAGCTCACCTGTCCATTGAGGGAGGACACTTGCCTCTCCACGCTCCTAACGGCCTCGGTCTCCTCGTCCAGCTGCTCCTGCAGGGCGTTGCGGTCCTCCTCCATCTGCCGCACGCGTGTGGAGACGTTCAGCTTCTGTCGCGTCTCCTCCGCCAGCAGCTCCTAGGAAACGGAATGTTTGGATATTCAGCTATGGAGAGACAGACCTTTCAGTATTACAAACATGGAGCACACCATCTGGTTTGTGTATAGAATCTGTGCCATTACCAGCAGGACCCTCCTGGGCACAGACATAGGAAGGAAAGCAGCTGGCGGTGTGTGAAGTATGACCTGTGTGCTGCTGCATGTGTGTGTAATCGTGTATGATGTATGTGTGGTGTTGTATGTGCGTGGAATGAATAGTGTGTAATGGTTTGTGGTGCATGGTGCTGTACAGTGCATTGTGTATAATGTGTGGTGTGTAGTGATGTTTAATTTGTAATGGTTTATAATGGTGTGTAGTAGTGTATAGTATACCTGGCTGTCATGGAGCTGGGACCTTAGGCTAGCCACGTCTTTACTAAGTTTAATGTTTTTGCTTTCAGCTTCGTTCAGGAGATTGGTCACGCTGTCCAGGTCCGCCTGTCAGAGGACCAGGGAGTTAGGGGTTTACATGACCATCGCATCTGTGCTCCTAACCAGAAGGGTAAAGGTTCATATCCCTGGTCGCCCTCGACCTCTGTAACTCCTCATTAAGGTACTTATCCTTATCCATTTCCCACCTGGTGTCCAAATTATTTGTATGACCTCATCTGTCTGTCTATTTCATCAGTTATTTTGTGATGTGATCTGCTATTCCCATTTTCCCTTGAGTTGTTTTATAATAATATTTAATAATAATAAAAAAAGATTGTGTAAAATAGAATTGATTCAATTCATATCCAGCTGTATGATAATATTTAACCCGTTAGATTACTTAACTTGGCAACTATGACTGCTATACGGTCATACACTGCTACAAGTAATTTTCCATGTAGCTGTTTTTTGGGTGCTCACTGTTGACTTGGAGACGCGCTCCCCCAGGTCAGCTCTTTGCCTCTCGCTGTCGCTGTAGCGGGCCTGCAGGTCGGCCAGCTGCCCCTCCACCTTCTTCCTCTTGTTCTCCACCTCCTGCTTGGCACTGGCCAGGGAGTGGACATCTGCGTTCCGGTCAGCTAACTCCTGCGCCAGTGCCACCTTCACCTTCTCCACACTGCTCTTAGCCTGCAGGGGGACACCAGCAGCCACACTGTGCATTTACACCCCATATTTACACCCTGCATTACAGGTATAGGTGTGCTCGTACCCGTCTGGACTGTATTACAGGTAAAGGTGTGCTCGTACCCATTTGGACTGTAATACAGGTAAAGGTGTGCTCGTACCCGTTTGCACTGTAATACAGGTATAGGTGTGCTCGTACCCGTTTGGACTGTAATACAGGTAAAGTTGTGCTCGTACCCGTTTGGACTGTAATACAGCAAAAGGTGTGCTCATACCCGTTTGCACTGTAATACAGGTAAAGTTATGCTCGTACCCGTTTGGACTGTAAAACAGGTAAAGTTGTGGTTGTACCCGTTTGGACTGCTCCAGCTGCTCACTGAGCTCCTCCACAGCCTGTGTGTGTTTCTGCCGCAGCTCCTGCACCTGCGCCTCATGGGTCCGCCCCTCTTCCTCCAGCGTGTGCTTCAACAGAGCAACTTCCTGTTCCCGCTTCACCCTGCAGTGAACATCCCACACAGACTGTTACTATCTAACCACACACACACACACACACATACACACACACACACACACATATACACACACACATACGTACGTACATGTACATGCACACAGACATAGAAACAAACACACACACACACACACTACGTGCCTTCAAGCACAGACACAGTACACCTTAAATTAACATACTCTCCACACTACCGCCATGGGGGAGGGGTTTAGATCCTCATCTAATGTGGGAGTAGAACCTGCGACTCGCTGGTGCGCGCTCACCGGAGCTCCTGCTGAGCAGCAGTGGTGTCGAGGGTGTCCTCCAGCTCAGACCTCAGCGCCTCCAGCTCCTCACCCAGGTCACGCTGGGCCTTCTCCACCTTCACCCGGGTGGTGCTCTCTGACTCCAGGTCGTCCTGGATCTCAGAGAGCAGCCCCTCCAGCTCCCTGATCCGCTTCAGAGCGCTGCCCTTCTGCACTGCCTCGTCTTCCATTCTGCAACACACACCAGCCGGAACACACACGGTCAACAAGAACACACACCATCACCCAGAACACACACACCGACCAGAACACACACCACCACCAAGAACACACACACACTGACCAGAACACACACTATCAATGAGAGCATACACCCCAGAAACCACCCAGATTACACACGCCACGCACACAAACACACACCAGAATACACACCCAACATACACACAAACACATCTTCATTCTTCAAAACACACATCATAGGGTGGGGTAAGAGTGTTAATGAATAATGGGGCAGATCAGGGCAGGGCGGAGAGTTGTGAGGTAGGGTGGGGCGGAAAGGAGTGGGGTAGGGCGGGTCAAGGCGGTGCCATGCATAGATATAGAACCATAGATATGACATATCATGTAATGTAATAGTAATTTGGAATTCTGAAATGGAACAATTTGGCAGCCATCTTACTTCGGTACAGCTATAATAGGAACCTATGGCACAGTGTCATGTACTTTCTAACCCACTGTGATGTCATAATCGGGTCTCAGAAGCCAGATAGCTGATGATTGGCTCATAGATATAAAACCATGGTTACTGGCCACCATCTTACCTGGGTATGGTCTCAAAAATTGTGCCACTAACTATGACATAATGTCATATCTATGGTTCTATATCTATGGTGCCATGCATACCTCACAGCTGCAACTTGCAGCTCCTCATCTTTCTTGGCCAGCTGGGTGTTCAGCTCCTCTATCTGGGCCTGCTTGTCGGCAATGTGCTCCAGCAGGTCTGCATGTTCCCCCTCCAGCTTCCGCTTGACCTTTTCCAGGTCCTGCCTGCCCTTCTCCTCCTTCTTCAACCGCACTGTGTAAGGAGCAGGGCCACCCAAACCATTATTCAACCACACTGTGTAAGGGGCAGGCCACTCAACCATTACTCAACCACACTGTGTAAGGGGCAGGGCCACCCAACCATTACTCAACCACACTGTGTAAGGAGCAGGCCACTCAACCATTACTCAACCACACTGTGTAAGGGGCAGGCCACTCAACCATTACTCAACCACACTGTGTAAGGGGCAGGCCACTCAACCATTACTCAACCACACTGTGTAAGGGGCAGGCCACTCAACCATTACTCAACCGCACTGTGTAAGGAGCAAGACCACTCAACCATTATTAAACTATACTGCAAATGGAGCAGAGTCACTCAGCTGTTACTCAGTCGTCTTTACTCAATCACACTATGTATAGAGCAGGGTCACTCAGTAGTAGACACACATTAAAGCAAGGGTGCCAAACTCTAGTCCTGGAGGGCCGTAGTGTCTGCAGATTTTTGTTGTGTTTCAGCCCGAGTGATTAATTTAAGTCATTGATTGGCTAAAGAGTTCACACAAGGCCTCAATTGGCTGCTGATTGAAAGGAAACCAAAAATACCTGCTGACTCCGTGGCCCTCCAGGACTGGAGTTTGCCTTATGTGTGAGTGTTCATGAATTAGAGTGTATAGTGAGTGTTCATGAATTAGAGTGTGTAGTGAGTGTGAGTGTTGATGAATTAGAGTGTATAGTGAGTGTAAGTGAGTGTTGATGAATTAGAGTGAATAGTGAATGTAAGTGAGTGTTGATGAATTAGAGCATGTAGTGCCATACGTTTAAGCGGGTGTTTACTGACCCTCCAGTTCGGATATCATGGATTCATGCTTGTTCTTCAGCTTGGTCAGGTTCTTCGACGTCTCCTCTTCCTCGGCTAGATTGGCGCTAAAGTCCACTATCCGTTCCTCTAACAGCTTTCTCTCCTGAAATTCACAGCACAGCTTAACTATAGTGGAAGGGCCCTGACTGAATTGGGAGGAGCTTGACTGCAGAAGGAGAAGTGGAAGGGCCCTGACTGAATTGGGAGAAGCTTGACTGCAGAAGGAGAAGTGGTAGGGCCCTGACTGAATTGGGAGGAGCTTGACTACAGAAGGAGAATTGGGAGGTGACTGTAGAAGGGGAAGTACTAGAGGCCCAGAGTGGGCGCAGTCTCAGCTCAACCCTTCCTGTGTTTCTGACTGACCTTCTGCAGCTTGCTGTTCTGGTCTTCCATCACCATGATGTCGTCCTCCAGCTTCTTAATCTTCCCCTCAGCCGTCACCTTCTCCAGCTGCAGCTTCTGTCGGCCGTCCTCCTCGCCCTCCAGGTGCTCCTCCAGTTCCTGGAGCCAGAAATAACACATCCAGATATAAAACAGCCAGAGATAACACAGCTAGAGCTGACACATCCAGAGATAACACAGCCAGAGATACCCAGAGATAACATAGCCAGAGATAACACAGACAGAGATGACACAGCCAGAGATAGCCAGAGATAACACATCCAGAGATAACACAGTCAGAGATAGCCTGAGATAACACAGCCAGAGATGACACAGCCAGAAATAACACATACAGAAATAACACAGCCAGAGACAACACATCCAGATATAACACAGACAGAGATAACACGGCCAGAGATAGCCAGGGATAACACATCCAGAGATAGCCAGAGATAACACAGTAAGAGATAACACAACGTGTTATCGTACCTGTGTGAAAGGTGGGTGTAGGGGGGTGTACCTGTGTGAGAGGTGGATGTAGGGGGGTGTACCTGTGTGAGAGGTCGGTGTATGTGGGTGTACCTGTGTGAGAGGGAGGGTGGAGATGGTTCACCTGTATTTGCTGCTGCATCTTCTTCCGCTCTGCCTGCATGACCTGGTCTCGCTCCTCCTCCTCCTCCAGTCTCGCCTCCATCTCGTGCAGGATCTCCTCCAGCTCCTGCTTCTTGGCCTCCAGCCGAACCCGCATCTCCTCTGCCTCGGCGTACAGCTCGGTCTCTGTCTGCAGACGCTCCTGCAGCTGGTTCTTCTCCTCCAACAGCTGAGAGATGGAGGGAGAGAGGGAGGGAGGGAAAACATTTCTCACAATCACTTCACTTGTCCCAAATCACATAAATGTAATAAACACTGACAAGACAGAGAGCGCCAAAACACAAAACTTGCCATGATTTCACCTACATAAACTGCATGCAGAAACCTCCATGTATGCTCTGTGATCTTGCAATGTATTGTTCTGTCATGCAGTTTTCATGTACAAAACTTGAGCATTTGAATTTCATGGCCAGAAAGCATTTTTTAAAGAGAGACTGAGAGAGAAAGAGCAAATAATAGAGAGAGGAAGAGAGAAATGGAATGCGGAAAGGGAGGGATATGTGGAGATATAATGAGGGAAGGTGACTCTATGACATCTGTGGTGTAGACATGCTGAAGAGTGCGGTAGCTCAACTGTGGTTAGATTGTGATCAAGCCTGTAGTTAAAGGGTGGTTATATCACGGTCATTGCTACGGTCACGAGTGCTCCACCTGTGCGTGCTTTTGGGTGATCTCTTTCATCTCCGCCTCAGACCTCTGCGCCACTTCCTTCGCTTTCTGGAGCTCCTCGTCCTTCTGGCCCATTTCCTCTTCCTGTCGGGTGACCTGCAGCAGGGGCTTCACCTGGGAATCAACAAAAACACATTAAATTAATTAAAACTGTACATCAATGCACTGGCACTACTGCATACATTTATCCACTCTACAGAACACTACCACAGACAACCGACAACCTCCTTCTACTTATAGATTTGGAGCGACAGGTGGAAAACCTCCTAAGTTACAGCCCGGCACTTATCATCATTGTTGTTGTTATTATGATTATTAATCCCTGTAGTCTCTGTTTCATCTGGCAGGTGTAATCTCACCTTGGTGAAGAGTCTCCACCACTGCCAGTTCCTCAGCTTCAGGTAGGCAGCACAGTTCCTCTGGATCACCCTCATGGCCGTCAGCTGCTGCTGCCTCTTAGCAAATGCCCTGTGCAAGAGAGAGGCATTCTGGGTAAGCAGAACCACCACAATTCACAGGGTGCAAAGGAGTGAGAAGCATTCTGGGTAAGCAGGACCACAATGTGCAAGGTCACCCCTATGAACAATCCATCCCTAGGAGGGGTCAAGCAAAGGTCAGTTACACTAGCCAGATATTCTCATACTGACGCCATCCATAACTGCTTTAAACCTGAAGGCAAATGATAAAAGACACTGTTAATAGTAATAATGATAAAGTATGGCCCTTATGTTCATGCGTATACTGGATGTTAGTCCAGCGGACTCCGATCTGGGCTAGAGGGCCTGCAGGGTCTACCTGCCTCCCCTGATTGGCTACAGTTTCCCAGCAAGGGGATTTATAGGCTGAATTAAGGCATTGATTCACTGAATCAAAGTGTCGTGTGCTACAGTCATTAAAAAAGACATCAAAACCGTCTGGACTGTAGTCGTCCAAGGTCAGGATTGGCTAGCCTCTATTGGCATTATTATTTTAAATAACCTCTTTGCATAACAGGCATGTCTTTTCTGCCAGACAGCAGTGCCCTGGCTGGGGTGTGAAACCTCACATCTCTCAGCTACATCCCACATCCGTAAAAGCTACACTAGCCCGCCACCCGCAGAGCGCATGGCCCCACACGCAGGGAGGAGAGAGAAGGAACGTAAGAATCTCACTTCCTGGCCAGGAAGCCGCGAGCCTGGGACTGGACGGCGATGATCACCACGGTGATCTTAATGTCCCGCTCCTCCTCCAGGTGGGCCAGCACACCCGTGCGGAAGAACATCTTGCTCTGGCCGATCCGGTACAGGTTGGTGTCCAGATTCAGGTGTTTGACCTGTGCGGTGAGACAATGAGGCGGGGGGAGGAAAAATTGATATGGAAGATATGAAAACATGGGAGATATAGCACAAAAACCAAGCAATACCCTGTGTACTGACAAAAATACACGTCATGAGTGACTGAATATATTTATCGTGAGCATAGCCATTGGCACTCTCAGTTATGTATTTCACTGCATTTACAATTTTTAAAAAAATCATATTTTACATTATATTCTTCAAAATTTGCCTGGAATTATTTGTATATTTAGCATGTTTTGATGTGTATAATATGTTCCATAGATTTTTACATGTTATGGGTTTTTCTTGAGGGTCTTCAGTGCAGTGTTCTTCCTGATTGTAACTGTGCTCTGCTTTTAGCCGAGACCCACAAATGGGAAGTGTGGAAATTCCCCAAAAAATGTTTACATTCCGTTAAATAAGCGCTGGCAGTCTCACCATCAGGGTGCAAGCCTGTTTACCGTCCATGAAGCCTTTGGGAATGGCACTGGCAGCCAGGATCTCATATCTGTGTGCAAAATACACCAGAGACTGCATAAAACACCATACACACGTTTCACCTCTAACACACGTGTGCCTGCTCTGCTCTGCTATAGCACAAGCGGGCCTTACTGTATATGCTCTCCTATAACACTCCAGAGATTGGTCTGCTTACATATAAAACACTGGAGCCATTTGTACTCACCTAGAACACACCTGAGCCTTCTGTACTCACCTATAACACACCTCAGTCTAAATGAATAAATCAAATGACAATGCAGATGAATAAACATGCATAATAGTGATGCCTGTTCACACACCGTTGGCGGAACTCCTGGAAGACAATGCGGTTGGGGAATCCTTGCCGACAGATTCTGATTCCCTCCAGCACCCCATTACACCTGAGCTGCTCCAAGACCAGGTGAGCATCCAGCTTCCCAGCCTGCATACAGAGCAGTGTAGCTTACTAACTGAAGTGCTGCTAGGCAATCACTCTTTATTTTGCTTTTGTCGATGCGTACTGTACACAATAATCTTAATCTACCTTACACTTGGTATAGTATACTCTTCTGTGTGTGTAGTAATACAGTGCTTACTCTCCTGTGTGTAGTAATACAGTGCATACTCTCCTGTGTGTAGTAATACAGGGCTTACTCTCTCGTGTGTGCAGTAATACAGTGCATACTCTCCTGTGTGTAGTAATACAGTGCATACTTCTCTCTGTATGCAGTAACAGAGTGCATACCCTCTTCTCGTGGTTGGGGATAATGCAGCGTACAAAGTTTGGCTGTGTGTTGTGCAGGGTGGTCATTAGCTTGGTCAGGGACTCCTTGTAGAGCTGGCCAACGGTGCGGAACATGCCCTTCTTAGACTTGGAGGGACTGTGCGTGGTATCCACGCCAACCACACGATCCGCTGGGAAGAGGCATGGGGTGTGAGTAAGCCACAGCATCGACCAACTTGGGTCGAAGCGCCCGGATAACCACACACACCAACCGCACACATCAACACGAGAACCACACACCAGCAGTGACACTCACTGTCTTTCCAGAGTTCCTGTATGAAATTGCTGGAGGAGTTATTCAGCAGCTGAGTGACGTTGTCGTTGAGCGGGTCCATGTTCTTGGTCAGCCAGTTGGAGGCGTTGTAGTCCACCTGCAGGAAAAAAACAGGACATTAGGGGTCACCTCAGGTCACTTGCTGAAAACCACCACTAATTCAACTATCTCATTTTTTTTTTTCAGTACACTTAGCCTTTTGTAAGTTTTAAAAAAGGCCTGTAATATGTGGTTAAAGACTTTTTAGATTGTCATTTCTGGGTCCAGGCATTATTTTAATACATTTAAAAATCACCAGGGTGCTTAAATGTTGCTTTAAATTGGGCAGGAACACAATGTAAGATACATAAAGAACACAGAGGCTGATGGAGTCTAACCGCACCTTGCCTGCGTAGTGCTGCACTGAGAACACTGGCTGGCATTTCAGCTGTTTGGGTTTGGATAACTTGGGGTGGTTGGTCTGTGTGTTCATCAGCTTCTCCACGAAGGAGACGTCCGTGGCCTTTGGGAACCAGCACTCCTCATCCAGTAGGGCCAGGATACCTGGGGGGTTATTCTGCAGGTACACACACCTGAGTTAGGTACAGGTACACCATCACAAAGGTACACACACCTGTGTCAGGGACAGGTACACCATTACACAGGTACATAAGCCTGAGTTAGGTATACCTTAACACAGGTACAACTGAGTCAGATATAGGTACACCCATCACTCAGGCACACACTTCTGAGTCAGACACAACCTCGCTCAGGTACACAGACCGGACTGATTCAGATACAGGTGCACCATCATACAGGGGAAGAGACAGGGACGGACGCACGGACCGGCCGCTCGATGAGGTCGATGCAGGGCTGCAGGTCCAGGCCGAAGTCGATGAAGCTCCACTGGATGCCCTCCTTCTGGTACTCCTCCTGCTCCAGGACGAACATGGTGTGGTTGAAGAGCTGCTGCAGCCTCTCGTTGGTGTAGTTGATGCAGAGCTGCTCGAACGAGTTATCCTGCAGAAGATGGGGATAATGGTCACCTTCCTTTTTTCTCAGCAAAAAATAAAACACTTAACTGCTCCTCATGACTGCCATTAATCGGGCTTTGTGAAGGCTGACCCATCCTCTTAATGAGAATCTTATCTCAGGATTTCAATATGCACTTCATTTTTTCCTAACATCACAAGGGGTTTTGAACAACCGAGGGCTGGCAAAGTTGTAATCCTGTGTAAAACACCGTGTAATCACAAGAGTGGTCAGTGGGAGAAAATGTAAAACTTTGCGTAAGCAGATTTCTGACATTCTCCCTGAGCATTCTTTAACGTATTCTTTTACTCAGAGTTTTATACATGTGGCCCCTGGTGTGTAATTCCATGACTGGTTTATTTGGTGGTTGATTTTATGGATGATTTCAAGACCTGTTTTGCCAACCTCAAAGATCTCAAAGCCGGCAATGTCTAGGATGCCGAGGAAGGAGGCACCCTGCCTCTTGGTCTTGTCCAGCGCCTTATTGACGCGTGCCAGAATCCAGCGGAACAGACGCGCGTACATCGCCTTAGCCAGAGCCTCCACGGCAAAGTCCGCCTGCAGGGAGGGCAGGGGTATTTACATAGAGCACACACATATCCACACACATGCACTGATGCACAGCAAACACATGACCCTCACTCACACACACGTACACGTGCACACAGAAATACACACGTACATACCACTCAGAGGTGTGTGATATTTTTCAGGTATCAAACATTTTCTGGAGTATGTTGCATTTCTGTACCTGTTCCTTGGTCTGGGCCTTCTGAACCACCTCTCTGCCCACCTTGATGCGGGGGGTGAGTATGGCACGAGTGAAGTCCGTCACATTGATGCCCTGCAGGTGGCACACTTTCTGGGCCGCTGAGAAAGACATAGAGAAAAAACACAAATGGAAGCTTGCCACCATGGTTACATCAATGCTGGCACTTACATATACGTTATTATACCTATAATTACAATAACATCAAAGCTGTAAACTCAAGGAAAGAAGTTGGTTCACACCGAGAGGTTTATCGACCACCACTGTGTGGACTGTCTGCTCGGCGAGTATTTTGTCCAACCAACTTATTCCCAGAGTTTGAATTCCAAAAGCTAAATGACTCGCTTCACTGAATATACAGAACTATTAATGAGGTTCTGCTGGAATAGTGCATTGTGTTCATTGTCAGGTCAGGTATTAACAGCCGTTTCAGAGAGCAACCTAAAACTGTGAGTCTCCACCTGTGTCCCACACTCACCTGTGTTGTCGGGCATGGTGGCCTGTTCCTGGTGCCTCTCCTTCTGAAACTCGATGTTCCCCAGCTGCAGAACCGTGGAAACCACCTTCATAATCCCTGTGGGGGGGGGGGGGGGGGGGGGGATGTGACCCTGAGTGGTGCTTTATAAATGACCATCATCAATGTCAACATCATCGTTATGGCTATCATCGGTATCACAATCTTTATCGCCGCTGTGTCTGTAGAGCGGTCCGTACCGAGCCGCTCTTCCTCTGTGAAGCCCAAGATGTCCATGGCCTCCAGCGTCTCGGCGTACATCTCGTCGTCCTGTTGTCCTGGTAACTGGACGTGCCCCGCAACCAGGAAACGGTAGCTGCTGAAGTTCTCCAGCAGCAGCTCATCTGCAGAACATACCCATCTGGTTACAATAGAGCACTGGTCCTGGAGAGCCACAGGCTCCCTGATTGGTTGATTGTTGTTACTCAGGTGTTACACATGGTGAGGCACAAAAGGTAGACAAGTGAACACATAAAGAATGTGACGTGAACAGCGAAATGTCAGGGTGAAAGGCTGAAAGTCAGAAATCTGCTTAAAAAGATTTTGCATTTTCTACCTCTGCCTTTCTGACACGCTGCCGCCATATCACACTGACTCCAAACATTGCATACGTATGGTGTCCATCGTGAGCAGACATACGCAGATTCTCACAGCACGTGTTATATTATACAGTACATCTGAATTTCTGCGTGGAAACTTGCTTACGCAGCTTTCTGAGGGAATTTTTCTGCTCAGCACTGTTTATACATGCGGCCCCATGAGTTGGTGAACAGGTGAAAAGCAGCATGAGGTGAACAGGAGAGCAGTGAAATGTGGCGAGCAGGTGTTCACCTCTCTGCTTGTCCTTGGCTCCAGCCACCATGTAGTAGAAGATGTGGAAGGAGCGCTCGATCTTAGCCTGCCGGATACAACGAGATTTCTCCAGCAGGTCTGCAGGAGTGAAACGGTTAAGGAGATAACCATCTGGCTACTATAGACAATACATGAAAAACACCTCTTATAAGGCAGATCTCTGAATGCTTAGCTTGTCCAATCAAAGACTTTCCCTAGGTTTGATTTTATCATGTGAAACAGCTATGGGCAGGCTGAGCTCTTAGTGTCACAGTTTCAGGATACACGTCTCGATGTTGGCTCCAACGATGTAGCCTGTCGCATCAAAATTGATTCGGATGAATTTTCCCTGTAGAAAGAGTGAAGTGGCCGATGTAAAATAACTGAGACACAGTGCTGCTGATAGACAGTGTTAAAATTGAGAAAAAAGGGCAAGATTGTTTTCACTCACGAATCGAGAGGAGTTGTCGTTTTTGATGGTCTTAGCATTTCCAAACGCCTCCAGAATGGGGTTTGCCTGCAGGAGCTGCTTCTCCAGCTCCCCCTGGTGGACAGGAATAGGACACCACGTCCACATGATCGGGTAATGAAATGAACCCCATAAACTTTAGGCATCACACACCAACAAAATGAAAATGGAAACAACAAAAACAGCCAAAACACATAATAGCAGGCATGCTAAAGCATATTGACAAAGGGAGATTGGTGATTGGAGGTTGCTCTCCAATTGGATGATACATTCAGAGTTACGGCGGAAAGTGGGTGGGCACAGTCATGCACACTCCGCTCTGTGAAAGTAGGGTGAAGGATGCATGGCTAAACCAGATGAATCCACAAAAAAAAACTGACAGGGTGAAAACACAACACAGCACCGTCAAGATGCTGTATTTCAAGAAGTAATGCACAATTTATAAAGCACACAGGCAATATTCTCAACGTACAAGATCTACACTGATGCTTCACGCCGGTTTAATTCACCTTTGTTTACAGCAAAGTATAGCAAGCATATAGCTGCTTAAAATTAACTTTCAAAAGCTTACTTACTTTATTAAAGAAAACATTTAATTAATGTTGATTTTCAGCCAGGTGTGCATGTAAAATACAGACAGCACAGTAAATGAGGGTCCTCTGCACTTCAAGCTAATGCACAGATTGTTAATATCACAGTCCTACCTTTCTTTGGTGTGTTTTTTATCAGAATGACAAGCTGTGACATGCAGCGTTCTACCTACACATGCCAAGCACACGTGAACATGCTGAATCTCCCCCTTTGTACTCACATAGGCTAACTGTGACCCTCACTGCTGCGTTTAGGAGAGGGACATGGGATAGAGATTTAAAACAAACTGTCAATCATCCACAGGCACACCTCTGATATCTGTTGGACTAGTCCAGTTCAATTGGACCATGGTTGAAAAGCCCTGCAGGCACTGTGGCCCTCCAGTGACCTTATTGTAGACTATGTATGATATATGAAACACTTTGTAAGCATCAGAGCGGCAGACACATCCACCAGCGAAGCCCGCAGACACCGATAACCACCACCATCACCATAACTTCCTGTTTCTTAGTCAATTCCTATTTCTGACAACAACAAAAAAAATCCATACCTTATTAAAAGATGGCGAGTTTGCATCCTGTTACAATAAAAAGAAAACATATCACCTCTGAATCAAGTGAAATGACTGTTTTGATACTTAGATAACCCTGAGATAATATTTGCTCTTTTGGTAATCTGAGCTCTCCACTGATTATTATTACTTTTTTGCTGTCCTGTAAACTCAGACTAACTTCAGAATTCTTTGTTAGATGATATGGACAGTGCTTAGTCTGGAGGGTAATTATGGGTGTATGAGGGTGGAAGTATGTGTATGGGGGTAATATCTCTGACTACGGGGGCAGAAGAGGGTGGAGAGGACTGATATGAGACGATACGATAGAGAGGGGTAAAACTCACAGAGCTTTTGCTCTTCTGTGAGGAAGCCACCAATGCCAGGTACTGGATCACCTTCTTAGTATTCTCTGTCTTTCCTGCACCAGACTCCCCCCTACAGAGCAACCACACACACAGACGTATCATTACTTGCTACTACACACACGCGCGCACACACACATGCACACACACACATCATTGCCTGCTTCTGCACACGTACGCATACATGCCATTTTATCACACATAAAACACACACCTTTACCCAATACCACACACACACACACGTGTACGCACACACTTAGCCAGTTTTGACGGTTACAGCGTCATTTTCAATATCAATAATTTTGTGCAGACTGAAGGGGTTCAAGCTTTGTGAAGGACCCAGTGGCTCCCAGCGTGCCTGTACTCACGTGCAGAGAATAGACTGGTCATCTCGATCTGCAGAGAGGCAACCCAAACAAGCATACGTCAGTCACGGTTTCCACATGGTTTACATACAGAGTTTACATGTGGTGTAGAGACACAGTTTGGATATGATTTAGACATGGTTTAATACATGCACGCAGTAAGATGTAAGCATATTGATTGCATTCATGTAGGTTTGAACATGTAGTATGTTTCTGTGAGTGACGTGTCCCACCCTGCATCATGTTCCGGTAAGCATTATCAGCGACGGAGTAGATGTGGGGAGGGACCTCGTAGCGTTTCTTCCCTTTGTACATCTCGATTATCTTCTCTGAATATATGGGCAGCATTCTATAGGGGTTTATCACCACACAGAACAATCCGGAGTACGTCTGAAGGAGAGGAGAGTCACATACTCATACAATACTCACACAATCACATACTTATACGATACTCACACTATCACATACTCATACAATACTCACACTATCACATACTCATACAATACTCACACAATCACATACTCATACAATACTCACACAATCACATACTCATACAATACTCACACTATCACATACTCATACAATACTCACACAATCACATACTCATACAATACTCACACAATCACATACTTAAACGATACTCACACTATCACATACTCATACAATACTCACACTATCACATACTCATACAATACTTAGACTATCACATACTCATACAATACTCACACTATCACATACTCATACAATACTCACACTATCACATACTTATACGATACTCACACTATCACATACTCATACAATACTCACACTATCACATACTCATACAATACTCACACAATCACATACTTATACGATACTCACACTATCACATACTCATACAATACTCACACTATCACATACTCATACAATACTTAGACTATCACATACTCATACAATACTCACACTATCACATACTCATACAATACTCACACAATCACATATACAATACTCACACTATCACATACTCATACAATACTCACACTATCACATATACAATACTCACACTAACACATACTCATACAATACTCACACTCACACAATCACATATACAATACTCACACTATCACATACTCATACAATACTCACACTATCACATACTCATACAATACTCACACAATCACATACTCATACAATACTCACACTATCACATACTCATACAATAATAGAGCATGTAACATACTGAACAATACTCAACATGCATTTATCATTTACTCAAACAACACACACATACCATATAGTCAAATGACTCATGAACACAATGTACAGTGATATGTACAGTGGGGTACATGATGCAGGCAGAGGGGCTGTACTCACATAGATGAGCCCAGAGAAGTACCTCTCCTTCAGGTTGTGCAGTACGGAAGCCTCGTTCAGGCAGGTGAGCTCGGCCATGTCCTCTACCTTGCTGAACTTGGGCGGGTTCATCTTCTGCACGTCGTCCTTGCTGATGGTCAACTTCCTGCTCCGGTCAGCCAGCTCCACCAGGACCTCGTCCCCATGCTCCTCCTGAATAGAGGCTGCCTCGAACCCGTGCCGCTCAGACGGGATCCACACCAGCTTCTTTGCGGTCCAGTCGGCCTGTGCCGCGGGACTGTTGGTGAAGCTCTTGTCGAGGAAGAGGAACTTCTCATCTTCACTCGCGGTGCTGGTGGCCATCTTGGATTCCAAGGTGAGCTGCTGGGATTTTTGACAGGGTCGTTACCAATCGCAAAAACAGTCACGCAGCAGTATGATGTCACCGGTTGATTCATCAGTTCATCAGCTTAAGAGTTGCTTTCAATTATATTTTTCTAATTTTTTTTTTATTTCCGTTTTTTTTAGCAAAGAAAAGCTGAAAGGAGATATTTGGTATTCCAAAACTGAGACAAGTAATAAAATTCAAATGTACTGAAAAGGTACAACCCCAATTCCAAAAAAGTTGGGACAGTATGTAAAATGCACGTAAAAGCAGAAAGCAGTGATTTGTAAATTCTCTTTTACATATATTTAATTGAAAACAGTACAAAGAAAATATATTTAATGTTTTACCTTATCAACATTATTGATTTTTGTAAATAAATGCTAATTCTGAATTTGATGCCTGCAACACATCCCAAAAAAGTTGGGACAGGGGCAAAAAAAAAACTGGGAAGCTCAAAAAAAACACGTTTGCCAGTCCACAGGTAAACAGGTGATGCTATCATGACTGGGTAAAAAAGGATATCAAAAGACTCTATATATATTTTATGTTAAAGCTGTGTTGATTGTCAAAATGAATATACGTATAAATACACACACTCTCTCACACCCACAGGCAAGCAAGTATCCATACATGGACAAACACCCTTTCTCTCTCTGCCCCACACACACACACACAGATATGCAGACTAGTGAAATGAGACTGCTGCGTGAGTGTGAAAGGGAGAGGCAGTGTAATTCCCTTAAATCACAATATTTCCCTTCACCTGTACAGGTGAGCACTGATAGCACACATTATCTCACAGTACTGTGTGTATGGCAGTCATGATAACCAGAGCTTGGGCTCTCTACAGCTGTGACCATATAAGGAGGCACCTCTCCATCCCTCCATGGAAGCCCTTATAAGGAAGAGCCGAGGCAGAGTGACAGATGGGCATTGTACGGCTGTGATATTGCAGGTAAAAAAAGATACACTTAAGTTCTGCTATATTGCCCGCTGATTGGGTGTTTTGAATGCTGGACTGTCACCTGACTCATAATGATAATAACCTGATAATAACATGGGAGTGACTGCCAATTCAGCGTGGCTGCCTCTTCATGGGTTATCAGCATTTAGGAAAAACGGCTCCTTTTGTTTGAAATGACTGTGCCATATAATGATTTACATGAGATCAACGCTTCCAGTGAAACCAGTCTACACTTGTACAGGCGGTGAATGCAGCCTGGATCTCTTGTGGGGTTAGCGTTAGGGTTAAGATGAGGTGGCGCGGCCCCAGCTGATTACCCACAATCCCTCAGGTTTACCCCAAGTGCAGAGCAGCCCCACAGGGCCAGGACAGGTGGGACCCAAACATGCTTTCATAAGTTGGGTTTTAAACATTTATAGTGAAACTCATGTGTCATTTTCAATCGCAAATGAAGTCCAATGAAAATCTCAGGAACATCAAAAAAAAAAATTTGTGTAATTTTTCATGCTGATTCAACAGAGCTAAAAAATAATAATAAAATGTAGGAATATTTAACACACCTGACCTGCTTTGTGTGGGGCAGTGACAGGTTTATTTTTCTGACAAGGATAAATGAAATGATGCATAATGCAAATGCTACTATGTAGATGTATGCTGCTTAAAAATGCTGAAAAAGATGTTTGATAGCAAAGCCCGGCTCATTAATATACAAACGTAGATCCAAATGAAGTATCATATGACTACGGAATGATGGAATGACGGACAATGTGATCCTTGCACCAAAGATACCCAGGGGTTCATATGACTATCTTTCTACACTACAGGGATTGAAGTTTACCTCAGTGCCTGTGAGACGTGTACTCCAACCAAGCCTTCCCCTCACACCCTGTCCCACCCTGTTGATGTTATTTATCTAAGCGTCTTGTCTTTCACCTTTTTCTTAGTAAGAAACTTTGTTGTGCGATTTTTATGCTGCCTCCTTGGCCGGGTCTCTCTTGTAAAATCGATTTTAATAATTTTAATCTCAATGAGGCTTTTACCTGGTTAAATAAAGGTTTCATGAAGAAAAAAAAAATTATTGCAGGCCTATAAACTCCCTGCCCCAGATCCCCATCCACTACACTGTCCCCTACACCAGGGGTTCTCAATCCTGGTCCTGGGGGACCCCTGTGTATGCTGGTTTTCGTTGCAACCGCAGTTGCAATCCCATAATTTTAACAAGCTGTTAATTTTTCTTAATTAGGTGCTTTTCATGTTTGGAGGAATTATTCGCCCACTTAAGACACATTATGTCAGAAATAGCTATGCATGCCATGTAGAACAAACTCCCCATGTTCACATTGTGCTTATTGTGCTATATTGCAACAATTACATAAGAAAAGGTTACAAAATAATGTATTTTCACTCAAATGAAAGAGTGAAGTGAATCAATAGGCTCCTAATTAGGTTGTTGAACACATGTGTTTAACTCAATTTTTTCTTTAAGCTTAAGACAATGCAGGTTTGGCTCGTTATCATTTGCTTTGTGTTTGAATTCTTCATTATCTACGAAATGGTTAATTTTAGTGGCCATGTGTCCACACTTTCACCAATTAGGAGCCTATTGATTCAAATCAGTCTTTAAATGGATCTGTTAAATAATTTTCTTATCTTTTTTAAATAATATAGCACAATGTGAACATGGGGTGTTTATTCTACATGGCATCCATAGCTATTTCTGATATAATGTGGCTTAAGAGGGTGAATAATTCCTCCAAACATGACAAGCACCTAATTAAGAAAAATTAACAGCTTGTTAAAATTCTGGGATTGCAACTGCGGTTGCAACGAAAGCCAGCATACACAGGGGTCCCCCAGGACCAGGATTGAGAACCCCTGCCCTACACTTCTGAGACACTCAGCTGCTGACTCACACCAAGTTAAAATAGGCCAAGCACTCCATCACCCCGTTTCATTGAAAATGTCCACTTTTTCCCCTAAAAAAGGAAATACAGAAAAAAGCTGGTATTTTCTCAGAGGAAGGAGTTCAGACAGCTTTAAACTCATTGCGGTGACTGCAGTGACACAGGAAATTTCCAAAACAAACCCCAATATCTAATCACAGACACACACCGCCGTGCTTTAATCCAAAGCAAACCGTTTCTCTTAAAAATCCATCGATATTAAAACAACTGGAAAAATTCAGAATGACAACCTACGATAAATACAGGCAGAAATGTGATTTTGCTTATTCTGATTATTCACAGGAGTATTGAACCAAAACCAAATACCGGAAGTTCTCCAAACCTCAATTAACCCTCCTATTATGTAAAAATTTGATAATGTTTGGGGTCAAATTGACCCCAACAGTTTAAATTGACACAAAATTATTGCAATAGAAAAGCTTTGACACTTTGTGTGACTAACCTTTTATCCCTAAATATTAAAAATCTGTGATTATCTTCTCGTTTTAGGGCTGAAGGTAAATTTAAGTTTGCAAAGACCCAAAATCACCCACAAAAAAATCTGAGATAAAAAATAAAAAAGGTTGTATTTTTTATGTTGCATATGCTACAGCAACAGAGCCTGGGGTCAAAATGACCCCACACATCAACTTTGGAAATTGGTACAAAACTTCTGAAAACAGCATCATGTTTATTGCATGCTTACTATCACTCCCACCAAATTCACTCTAAAGAGTAATGTTGGAGTACAAAGTCTCCCCAACCGCCCTCTATCACACCAAAAAACAAACAAAAAAGAAAAACAACACGCATAACGGACATTATTATAAAAATTAGGCATGAGTGCTGTAAGTGTTATTCTCCTTAATTGGTGCAACTGCGTAATTTGGTTTAACTGTATAATTTAGTGAAATATATACCCCCTGTTGATAGTCGGTATTAACGGTCCATTGTGTTTATAGAATCTATTCTCTTGCACTTGCCTTACTTCATAGGAAATGGGCCACTGTCATTTAACAGGATAATGGAACTTAGCCTATACAATACCTGGAGAAATATATAACTATTAAAAAAATAAATATGGATACTCACAAAACGTACTAGCTACTTGGAAACTTTTAAGTCCTGGGGTGTTAGCGAGGTAGTCCACAGACGAACAGTTCAAATGACCCAGGTATCATACCCAATCAGGGTATTTAAACCGAGCTCCCAGAACCTAGGGAGGAGCGCTACACGTGCATCCAGTCCGTTAAACGTGCACAGCATCCTCTTGTTGGAGCGCATTCAGGTTCAAACCCACGCAGAGAACGAAATGGCGGCTGAAATGTAAAAAAAAATACTTTATGACCAGTGTAAATATTTTAATATTTCTATCACAGACACGCATATGAGCACCAAAATAATAATAATAGTCACAGAAAATAATAATAAAAACTACAATAATTTAAGTGTAATCGCCCCGGATTGGATTGATAAACCTGGTACCAAATTCCAAAACAAACTTTTATCTGCGTTTGTGTCGCCCTCTAAATTGCACATGTAATACATTAGACTATGTAGGCCTACACATTACACATAGTTTTGGTTTGTATATTCAGTTCTGCTGTTCAGAGCTGAGTTTGATTTAGTGTGTTATATTGACATTAACAGGTGTAATGTAATACAGGTAAGAGCCTAGTGATACATTGTTGAAAGCACTGTATGCCTATTCTGATTCGAGCTTTCGATACCCTCCGACGTGCACACAAGAAAGGGGGGAACACATTGGTTTATGATATGGAAAACGCGTTTGATATGAAAATGACCCACATTATAGACTACTCGCCTGCAAGGTTTAGCATGTGTGGAATCAGTCAAATGTGAATAGCTATATTGTGAAACCTCTGTAGGCCTAGTTGTTTTTGCATGCATATTACCTTGTTTCAGCAGCGTTATTTTTATGATTGGGGATAGCCTGTGGAGGAACGTGTCGGGCGACACCGATTGTGTTTCTGTTGCATGCTCTCAATTGATCTTAATCTCTCCGAGAGCGTGTAGGCTATACGGTTAACACAAAGTTCCATGTTTATTTTGGCTAATTCTGTGACTCTTGTGCTATTTATTTATTTAGGATTTATTGTGGGTAGATCGATCATCACATCACATTTGTCGTAGCTATTTTGCCGCAAGGCTGTCTCGTCTGATGATTTTGTCTAGCCTGGCAGAATCGTGTTTCTGATTGAGAGACACATAGCCTACCCAGGATGGGTTATGCATATAAAGTTAGACATTTGGTGTGATACATTTATACAGCTGGATTTGGTAGCCTACAGGTAAGATATTTTACCTGTAAATGTTCAGTATAGTAGCAGTGTTGCAGACTGGAACCTGTCAAAACCTTAGTCATGATGCCCTCTTACCGTGCAACACTGCTCTTCCAAATAGCTGCAGTTGTTGTGGGTGTGAATTTCTAATGATCTCGACGGCAGGCACCGTTATTGCTTCTTTGTGCTTCTCATTAGTTGTACATGGTAGGCTATAGGCTATAGTGAATGCGTTGTGTTTAATACAGGCGAAAGATAATTGTTTGACGTATAACCATATTAATTACATTTTAATTAACATATAGGCCTATAAATTAGTAAGAACCGCTCTCTAATGTAGCAACATATACGTGTAGCCTATGTGTATGGTTTAGGCTATAATCTTTTTCACTGGAGAATACATTTGCCTAAAGGTGGAATTGAAAGGGAGCATTCATAAAGCGATAGCAATAACAGACTGAGAGCTGTTTTGTATATTTACTGTCAGCGGTTTTGTGGTTTTGACATCGAATAACTTTAGACAAGAACAGTAGTAGTCTATGGGAGCGTGCTTTTAAAAACCTGGAATATACACTGTAACAAATGTAAGACTCCTTACTACACAAATGAGTTAGTACTTATTTTTGGTTGCTGTGCCAACATAAAAGTTTTGTCCCCGGAGTTTAGAATTTAATCCAAAGAACCTAATTGAGCCAAAAATCGAGCCAACTTACAGTACATTGTAATCAATTATTATTTACAATTTTTCTAGTTGTTTTTTTTTTTTTTACAGTGTAGCCTTGCAAAATTCCAGCAAACTAAATTATTAGGCTACCAATTTATTTTGAGATATAGCATTATTGTTCTGTGCATCATGATGTTGCATTTTTCTATATCCACATTTGTAATGACGTTTTATCATGCGAAGATTTTGACTTTTAAATGCTCCATGTTTAAATGTTCAATGTTTCGTAGATTGTAAATTAGTTTTTCTAGCCTTAATAATGCGTTTTGCTCAACGGTTGGAGACACTTAAGAGGCTGTCCTCTTTAAATATGCTTTCTCGTTTTTTAAATGATAGCTATTTGTTACTCGGTTAATTGCTTGATTGGTAATTAAGAACTATAAATGGAAACAGGTTGAGATTAATATCCGTATAAAGGTAATTAGCCTACATAAGGCTCATTTTACAGCCGACGGTACACCACTGGGTCATAATGCCTTACCGGGGCATTAAATGAGACAGAAGATGAATGATACCGGGAATGACCAGGTCAGGGAATGACCAGGTCAGGGAATGATACCGGAGGCCACGGAGTTGGATCATTTGTCCACTAACCGCATATAAGGCACTCCTTATGCGGTTAGTGGAATTGCGGTTAGCCTAGGCTACTGTTTGGTTTATTTTGCCAAAATATCTTTAGGAAACAACTTGTCAATGTAATTTTCTGACATTACAATAAAATAACAACGATAGTTAGCTTGATCTACGATGTGTCCCTATTCAGAACAGTGACAGACGCGGCATTGTTTACCCCCTCGGTGGCCCCGCCCCTCAATTATGACAGAACGCTGACTGGATCTATACTGACTGATATTTTTATACAGTCTATGATACTGACAGGCATGTATTGTAGTCTACAGAAGCGCGCGTAACGTAGCTTTGACTATGGTCACACTTTCTCCGTGCCTAATTGATTTGGAAAGCAATAGATTTCAGTATAGCCCCTTATTAGCACATTGTAATTCAGTTGATAACTATTTTATCCATGTCAAGGCGAGGGATCATCCCTGCTTTTTGAGAATTGTAATTCATACATGAACTCATAAATAATAATCAGGTTATTTGTAACCTGATATTGTAATGCTTGTGGCTCAAATACAAATTGTGATAATATATTATTCCTATTTAGTTATTTAGATGCCAAAACTCTCCCACACACGCACACACGAGAGAGAAGTTGTCATAAAAGTTATTTTTAAGCAAATGTACACGCCAAAAAATAAGAACAAAAAAAGAAGAATAATAAACTTTATCTCAGTTATAATCTGTACTAACTCCAAAGCTATGCATTTGAACACTATTGATAAATTACAGCGCAACTGTCAACAATTACTATAGATTCACTACTACACTAAAAACGGAACGTACATAGTATCTCCACTAGATGGGCTTATTGCTTCATAAGCGTTTAAGGGATTAATGGGTAGGGTTGAGGGATTTCGTAGCAGTCTGCCAGGTGTCAATCTCCTCACTGCTGTCATGCTGACATTCGTTTTTTAGAATTACATTACATTACATTACATTTATTTAGCAGACGCTTTTATCCAAAGCGACGTACAGTAAGTGCGTACAGAGACATCATCATCATTACAGAACAGACAAGGCAAAGCACATCCTTTGCATAATGTAGCAGCTATCCCTAGCAATGAACGTTGAAGTCTTTATATGTTACATTTAAACTGTAGGAAAACATTGTTTAAACCCCCCTTGGGGCCCCTTCTTGTACATTAAATAGAGAACAGCTTATAGGTAGTGAGACTTCAATGTATCAATGCAACTGTGGTGATTAAACCCAGATATGTTGGCATGCCAACCATTTAGAGATCTTCGGATCAGCCTTCACAATCAGATTTGCATAATATGTGCCACAGAATTGCAAGAACTCCCACTGCAGGTTAACACTCCCTTGGAGCTGTAGACGGGAGGAAGCCTTTACTGCAGGTGCATGCAAATCCTTCCCAGTTCCCACAATGAATCTCATCATGTATCTGCAACTCTATATGCTTTACTGAATATGCCCCAGCACCTTTAAGATGTGAATATGTAACCTACAGTGAAAAAGAAAGGCAGGTCATTTACAAAGTGGTGGCTGAGTAGGCTACTTGAACAATATCAATAAGTCACAAGGAACAATGCAAGCACAGCCTTAGAATGTTATTCAGATCATTCAAGTTAAAAAAATATTTGAATTGTGGATGAAAATGTAAATTGTATCATACATGTTAGAATTGAAACATATCAGCCATATCAAAAAGTTTATTCAAAACGTTCTTAAAATGATATTGACACATGTCATTCATTATGTTGAGTTAGCTGTGCAGCAATCTACTTCGTAGCAAACCACCCAAATGTTGAAGTTAATTCTGTCTAGCCCCATTATGCCATTTTGTCAAAAGGGATGCTTGTTTCTAAACAGTATTTTTCTAAACAAACAAATTGAATTTCTTTCAAGAATAGTCACAAATATATAAGATAGGTATACATAACATATAATCATGATAGGTGTGTGAATTTTGCATATATATACATATATTATTATGTATTGTGTGGCTTTTCTTGAAAGTGTGCACTTAATTCATACAATCGTTTGCATTTCAGCGACTTATGTAGAGGTATATATGCAAAATTATTTGAGAAACTTAATTGGTACCCCTGGAATACTTTAAATAATTTTCACATTTTAACTAAATATTCACTTTTACACCATCATTGACTCCCCCCATATAACCAAAATTAGGTCTGCTTCAAGCCTCTGCGCACAAGTTGCTACTTGCTACAAAAACTTGCGCACGCAGTCTAGAGCTGTGTATGCCCACAGACGCGCGCGGACGAAAATAGGCAGCCGTTATGGACATTGACGTCATCCAAGCGCACATATCCCCCCCTCGCGCCGCCTTTGCGCACCGCACAGTGCTTACCGGAGGTGCATTCATTCAGTAGGTCTATTAGAACCGGTTATGAAACCGACGGAGCACACAAGTAATTATATTTTCTCCTGGTTACTTGACAAAAATTGAGAATGGGTATTGACAGATTCTGCAGTCTAGACGGTTCTGATCCCTTTTGGGTAAGTAGTGGATCATCGAAAAATGTCAGTGACCATTGCCTAGTTAATAATGTTAGCTGGCTAGCACCACCTGAAATGTGTTTTTGTAGCTAACATGACGGTAGACCTGCCAAGCAGCTGGGACTTGTCCTGTTTTTAAGGTCAGCCATGTACCTTATTGCTACAATCAGGTCCAGGAAATAATGATATTACCGGGATTCCACAACTTTCCAAGTGTTTCCATGCAATGTTTTGAGTGGTTTAGTGGTTGAGCATATGCTTTAGCTGCCGTTAGCAACAATGCTAGGTGCAGAGATGAGCTAAACCTGCCAAACCTACATACCTCCAGCTAACTACTAACAATAACATTAACTAATCCCTTCAGATATGCGATTAGATATACCGTTATATCTAGTTAGCTAGATTGCTGGCTAAGTACGTTACAGATACGTCATCTGCACAAACCTCTGCCAGGCAGTCAACTAACGTTAACGTTAGCTAAACTATTTTAGCGCTAGCATTATTTTCATAAAGTAAACCCGTAGTTGGCTAACGTTAGCTACCTAACGTTAATTTGTTATCAGGCTGTAACGTTAGCTGGCTAGCTACACCATAGAAACTAAATTACGTTATATCTAGGCTAACGATGTAAACTACTGTAACGTTACGTCAATTTACTTGCATGTCTTGATAGATGAGCCGTAACGTTACTCATGTATTTTCAAGTATTATAACATTACGAGTAAGCAGCGCCGGCTATTTCTTCGCTATGGAGATATAACGTGAATTACCGCTACGTTACATCCATGGTGGCAAAATCGACAAGGTTTTCATTTGACGTTCTCTTCAACTAGCTAACGACATATTTATTAATTTATATAACGTTATAGTCTAGCTACAGTTAGCTGGACGCGGTCTAGAGTTGATGATGATGCTCGGCAAGGTCTAGGCTAATTTATCCCTGGTTTCCCAGTCATGGGAATTAAAAGCCAATTTACATTTGGAATTTATATTTCTTCAAAATGAAGTCATTTTCGCTTTACGTTTGCTACATTTTAAAGCAATTTTAAGTTTCAGGCTGGCGAAATGCTTTTTTTCACTGCTTAGCAACAGGCGTAACATGTGGTCAGCCCGCAGTTAACCTCGGCAACAAGAGGCACTACTGTACTAAGGTTACCCACAAAGGTCATTTCCAACGCTCTCATCTATGGGCCAATATCCGGATCCCCCCCCACCACCCCCACATTCCCACTGGTTTAGAACTGGGCTTGTAACCGAAAGGTTGCAGGTTCGATTCCCAGGTAGGGACACTTGCCGTTGTACCCTAAGAGCGTCTGCTAAACGCCTGTTATGTTTAGAAGTTGAGTAGCGTCTTTTGTCGGTACCAGTTCTTCAAAGAGCGAGCAGGTGACCGGGTAAAACCGTAATTGTTATTTGCACTATACAGCAAACTCCGGCATAATCGACCATAAATGACCGGGGTGAAGGGCATACTCGACAGGTCTGATAAACCTGTAAAAATTAAAATAAGCCTGGCAGCTGACACTAATTCAAAAAATGAATTCATTCAACAAACCGTCTTTTCATAATTCCCCCCTACCCTTCTTTTCACACCACGCAGGCCAAGTAGATTCGAGTAGTTTGTTTGCCATTAATTTGTATAAAAACTACATTGGGATTATTTGTCACAAGCCTCTCGGCATTCGTGTTAGGAGCTGGTGGGGGGGGAAGGACCCAAACGCCGGAGTACAAAAAAAATCGAAGTTTAATAAGGGCAAGGCAGCAATCCGACGTAAAACAAGCCGGGTCAAAAACCGGGAAGGCAGGGCAACAGAGTCCAAAAACAGGGTCACAGAACAGGCAGGGGTCAGAACCGGGAAGGCACAGCAAAGGCACAAAAACAGTATCCAAAAAAATCAGAGTCGCGAGAACACAGGCAGGGGTTGAAACCAGGGAGGCAAAAGAGAAACAAAAAAGAAAACAAACCGAAGACAGAAAACAGAAATAAAACAACCACAGGAAAAGGACGAGGGATACGAAAACTCGGAAACGGATACTGGGGCAGGTACACGGGAAACTAGCAACACACATGCAACACACACGCAACACATGCACCACACACACACGCGCCACACACACGCGTCCCACACACACACGCCACACACACACACACGCGCCACCCACACACGTGCCACACACACACGCGCCACACACACACACGCGCCACACACGCGCGCCACACACACACGCGCCACACACACACGCGCCACACACACACGCGCCACACACACACTGTAAAAACTGGGTAAAAACTGTCTCTGAAACACTTTGTTTACCTGTCTATCTGGGTAGTGACTTCAGCCCTTTGAGCATATGGCTAGGGTCTGCTGCTATCTTCTGGGCCCTGTTACGGTACTGTAATACATGTCACCTATACATGGCAGCTCCGTATCAAATTTCTGTACTGTTCCCATGACTTTATCAATCAACTTCCCATCCTAAGAATTTAAAACAGTCCAACATCGCAACATCAGCCCCATTAATCCTGATGTGTGTGTGCATTTCTCTGTTTGTTCTGGAGTCAACAATAATCTCCTTTGTCTTACTGACAACATTATGGCTGCATCCATAATATTGTCACGAAGACAAAGCAGATTATTATAGTGAAACAAAGGAGATTATTATAGTAAGACAAAGGAGATTATTATTACTACAGTCACGTACTGTGAGGGAGGTCTAGTGTCCTCGCTTGGTCCAAGTGCAAGTAATGGATTTAGTTCAGTTCACTTTAGTTTATTTACCATTTGTATAAAATAAATTGTAATTCTTATTAACCATTCAGCGATATTTAAAACACTTAAAACACATGAACAACTTGGACAACAAAAACAATCAATAAATAAACAAATCAATAAATTGCACTAATTAGAGTACTGTGGTGTCACTTATTCAAAAACAGAACACCCTTGGGGTAAAATATGTCTCTAAACTCGTTAGTGCAAACACTTGCACTAACTTGTTTACCTGTCTATCTAGGTAGCTCTCACAACAGTAGCGACTTCCTGATGGATGAGGCCATTGCCCAGATGGCTACGGTCTGCTGCTATCTTCTGGGCCCTCTCATAGAACCTACCAGAATAAATGTCACCTATACATGGCAGCTCTATACCAATAGTTTTCTGCGTTGTTCGAACAATTTTATCAATCAATTTCCGATGCTTATTAGGGCAATTTCCATACCATACAATTATAAAACCAGTGAGAACGCTGTAGATCTGTAAAAACCGACAATCTCTTGGTGGTTACACCAAACGTCATTAGGCATCTCAGAATATAAAGCCGTTGCTGGCATTAAGAGAGGCCATTGGATAGGTCGCTTATGTGTGAGAGGGCTTTGTGGGCGTTTAGTGTGCTTGCACGATAGTACTGTTTGCAGCGTACAGTAGACATGGTTCCTTTGTTGTGAGGAGAATGTTCAGCTCTTTTGTCAGAAACATAAAGGGCATGATATTTTTTCCTGTCCGTTCATGTCCCAAGGCGCTGTCTCTGGTAAATAGTATTTTCAGTTGTTGGGTCTACTTGGGTGGCCCTGCTGTCTTCTCTGTTGACTTAATGGTAGATTACTGTTTGGGACAAAAAAGAATCCTCATTTTTATGGTTTCTATGACAATACTTTTATGCATTCTATGACAACAGGGTGATGGTAGTACCAGTTTAATGGTCTGATTGTAACCGAAATGGTTAATTAAGGCAGTTCTAAGTCAGCTGGGTGAAGAGCTCACGCTCATATTCTCTCTCCCTGATTGGGCCTGACTGGGTTTGACGTACCTCCTCCCGATGAGACCCCAGTCTCTGTTACCACAGCAGGAGAGCCCAGTCAGGCCCGGATGTCTGATCTTTGCTTGTTTTGTGGCCGTTTGCTTTCAGGACTGGAACCGGACGTGGCACTCGTCCAACCCAGACCTGACCCAGTGCTTCCAGAACACGGTGCTGGTGTGGGTCCCCTGCTTCTACCTCTGGCTCTGCACGCCCCTCTACTGCCTGCACCTCCGGCACCACGACAGAGGGTACATATGCATGACCCACCTCAACAAAGCCAAAACAGTGAGTCTGCTCACCCAGCTATCTCAGTCCTAGTACCCTCATTATTCTCTCAATACCTCCACCCCCTGCCCCCACCCCCCACCCCTCCGGTCCCAGGGAAGAGTTGGATTTCCCACACGCTTGTGTCTTGCAGAGCATTTTTACTCCATGTGTGAAGCATGCCAAGGCTCTAGCTGACTCTCGTAGGTAAAACCTGCTAACTGTGGTCATGTTCTATAGTCTGCCTGTGAAACATACCAAAACTGTGGTATGTCAGAATCCTACTGTAATTTCTTATAATAGGCAGTTATGACGTCATGCACAGTTATTACATTATGCACAGTTTTTACGTTACAAGTTCCTGCAAAACCATGATGCAGTTAATAAATTATGTGCTGTTATTACATTATGCACAGTTTTTACATTATGCACAGTTTTTACGTTACAAGTTCCTGCAAAACCATCCTGTCCCCAGGCCACAGTCGGCACTGACACGGTCCGGATTCGGTCCGTGACTGTGGGGCTCATCCATGTGCCAGAATGGTACCTTAACCAGACGTGCTACCCAGGAGCCCCACAGCAGGATGTTTCTATTGAATCAGCTTAAGGGCAAAATGGCAGTGCATCCCACCCCATATGTTAACCAGTTTCCACAGGCTGCACAATGGGTCACTGCCTGCCATTCTTCTGGATCTCTCAAAGAATATTTTGAAGGCCGTCAGGAATTCCATATCTGTCACATGCCCTATTTGTTCTGACAGACGTGCAGGCAGTCTGATTAATCCTAATGCTACTGTAGCTGCCAGGAGTGTGCCAACTAGCTAACCAACTTAAACAAAATTTGTCTCGTGGGCTATGTTTTCTGTACTGTTATGTAACCAACAGATGTCCCATCTTTTACAGTACTGATCTCAATTCCCTTCTCTTACAGTACCGCTCTCAACTCCCTCCTCTTACAGTACTGCTCTCAATTCCCTCCTCTTACAGTACCGCTCTCAATTCCCTCCTCTTACAGTACCGCTCTCAATTCCCTCCTCTTACAGTACCGCTCTCCATTCCCTTCTCTTACAGTACCGCTCTCAATTCCCTTCTCTTACAGTACCGCTCTCAACTCCCTCCTCTTACAGTACCGCTCTCAATTCCCTTCTCTTACAGTACTGCTCTCAATTCCCTCCTCTTACAGTACTGCTCTCAATTCCCTTCTCTTACAGTACCGCTCTCAACTCCCTCCTCTTACAGTACTGCTCTCAATTCCCTTCTCTTACAGTACTGCTCTCAATTCCCTTCTCTTACAGTACCGCTCTCAATTCCCTTCTCTTACAGTACCGCTCTCAATTCCCTTCTCTTACAGTACTGCTCTCAATTCCCTTCTCTTACAGTACCGCTCTCAACTCCCTCCTCTTACAGTACTGCTCTGAACTCCCTCCTCTTACAGTACCGCTCTCAATTCCCTTCTCTTACAGTACCGCTCTCAATTCCCTCCTCTTACAGTACCGCTCTCAACTCCCTCCTCTTACAGTACTGCTCTCAATTCCCTTCTCTTACAGTACCGCTCTCAATTCCCTTCTCTTACAGTACTGCTCTCAATTCCCTCCTCTTACAGTACCGCTCTCGAATCCCTTCTCTTACAGTACTGCTCTCCATTCCCTTCTCTTACAGTACCGCTCTCAATTCCCTTCTCTTACAGTACCGCTCTCAATTCCCTTCTCTTACAGTACTGCTCTCAATTCCCTTCTCTTACAGTACCGCTCTCCATTCCCTTCTCTTACAGTACCGCTCTCAATTCCCTTCTCTTACAGTACCGCTCTCAATTCCCTTCTCTTACAATACCGCTCTCAATTCCCTTCTCTTACAGTACCGCTCTCAATTCCCTTCTCTTACAGAACCGCTCTCAACTCCCTCCTCTTACAGTACTGCTCTCAATTCCCTCCTCTTACAGTACCGCTCTCAATTCCCTTCTCTTACAGTACCACTCTCCATTCCCTTCTCTTACAGTACCGCTCTCCATTCCCTTCTCTTACAGTACTGCTCTCAATTCCCTTCTCTTACAGTACCGCTCTCAATTCCTTTCTCTTACAGTACCGCTCTCAATTCCCTTCTCTTACAGTACCACTCTCCATTCCCTTCTCTTACAGTACCGCTCTCCATTCCCTTCTCTTACAGTACTGCTCTCAATTCCCTTCTCTTACAGTACCACTCTCCATTCCCTTCTCTTACTGTACCGTTCTCAATTCCCTTCTCTTACAGTACCGCTCTCAATTCCCTTCTCTTACTGTACCATTCTCAATTCTCTTCTCTTACAGTACTGCTCTCCATTCCCTCCTCTTACAGTACTGCTCTCAATTCCCTTCTCTTACAGTACCGCTCTCAATTCCCTTCTCTTACTGTACCATTCTCAATTCTCTTCTCTTACAGTACCGCTCTCAATTCCCTTCTCTTACAGTACCGCTCTCAATTCCCTCCTCTTACAGTACCGCTCTCAATTCCCTTCTCTTACAGTACCGCTCTCAATTCCCTTCTCTTACAGAACCGCTCTCAATTCCCTTCTCTTACAGTACCGCTCTCAATTCCCTTCTCTTACAGAACCGCTCTCAATTCCCTTCTCTTACAGTACCGCTCTCAATTCCTTTCTCTTACAGTACCACTTTGTTCCTTTCCTGAGTGTCGTTCTCATGAGGGCTAAATGCACCTATAGATTTGCTCTGCTCCGCTCAAACTCCCAGTGTGGATAGAATATCAGGAAATGGTTGCGGCTGAATTGCTCAGCCTCATTCAGACTGACCGTTTGAACAAGGTTGTTTATTTTAGGAATTTAAAGGCTCAGTTTTCAGTTAACCTCTGTCATAATGTAGATGGATGATGGCTGGGGTAACCAGATGTGCCGGTTGCTCTGTTCCCTGCAGGTTTTGGGGCTGCTGCTGTGGGCTGTCTGCTGGGCAGATGTCTTCTATTCTTTCTGGGAAAGAAACCAAGGGGTTGCTATAGCACCCGTCTACCTGGTCAGCCCCACCATTCTCGGCATTACAATGGTCAGCCTGCACCCCGTACTTCTGCAGACACGCAACTACACACACACACACACACGCACACACACACACGCATACACACACACACACACCCACGCATAGACACACACACTTCTTACATGGACACATACACACTTTTACCATTCACATACAAAACACACACATCCTCACATACATACATACTTCATACACACACGGTAGTAAAATCTGAATTGATTTTTGTATCAAATACCATCTTAATAAGGCTTGCCTGTAACATAACCAATATGAGAGACACATTTTAGAAAGCTCTCAAGTACATGAGCTAACGTCCAAGAAAGATAATTTTGCATTTCTATGTGGTGTGTATGTGTCTGTGTATGTGTGTTTATTTATGTGTTGACATATATATGTTTGTGTGTGTGTGTACGCATATGACTGTGTGTGTGTGTGTGTGTGTGTGTGTGTGTGTGTAGCTGCTGGCGGTGTGGCTGATTCAGTATGAGCGGATGAAAGGGGTTCAGTCCTCAGGTCTGATGCTCAACTTCTGGCTGCTGGCTGTGCTGTGCGCCACTGTCGCCTTCCGCTCCAAGATCCTGCAGGCGCTCGGCCAGGTGAGAGGCCACGCCCACAAGCCCCCACGCACTTTCCTTACAGTGAACACACAGGTGCCTGTGGGGTGAGGATGTGTGTGTTCTGCTGTAACAACATGTTGGTACAGGCTCCAGTGGGGTGGGGGGGGGTAGGGGTGGGGGGGGATCTGCAGGGGAGTGGCGTGGGACAGGGGAGTGGGCAGGCCGGGGGGTTGGGCGGGACAGGGGAGTGATTGGTGCAGAGGGTTTGGCGGTGCAGAGGAGTGGCAGGGCAGGGGGTTGGGTGGGGCAGGGGAGTGGGTGGGGCAGGGGAGTGTTCCCATGTGTTACAATGTGTTATTCACAGTTGTCTTGCAACTGTATGTTTTGCTGGCGTGATCACAGTGAAACGAGCTGTTCTCATGTCTCTCTCTCTCTCCCTCTTTCTCATTCTCTCGCTTTCTCTCTCCCTCTCTCATTCTCTCTCTCTCTCTCTCTCTCTCTCTCTCATTCTCTCTCTTGCTCCCTTGCTCTCTCAGCCATCCAGCGCGGATGTATTCCGCTACACTACGTTCTACACCTACTACACCCTGCTGCTGTTGTCCCTGCTGCTGTCCTGCCTGTCCGACTCGCCTCCTCTCTTCTCCCAGGCGGTCAAAGACCCGGTGGGTGTTCCCCGGCATGTTGATTGGCAGGCACAGGTTCCAGGTTGTCCCGTCCTCCTCCATGGCCTTGGAGCTGCAGAAACCCTGTAAATCACACTGTCAATCACACTGTCAATCACACTGTAAATAACAGCTTTACTGAAGGCAATGGGAGAAGGTTGAATTTTGCTAGCGACACATGCTGTTTTTCTATTGTTGCCATTTTTTTAACAAGGGAAATTGAGGACGTTGGCTTTGTTGTTGAAGTTATGTTGAATTGCTGTGATGATGAAGGCTGTTTTTGTTTTGTTTTTTGAGCTGTGTGTTGTGGAAGTGCAGTGTATTTTTTTTAAGTTTTTTTTTTACCTGCAGAATCCCTGTCCTGAATTGGGAGCCTCCTTCCTGTCCAAGATCACCTTCTGGTGGATCACAGGGTAGGTACAGTTTGCCTATGGGGGCTGGGGTTTGGCTTCCGTTTTTGTGTGTGCAGTTGTGTGAACACGCATATACTGTACGTATATGATGGTGCAGGTGTAATTTTCTCACTCTGTAGGTTGTTGGTGCGTGGGTACCGGCGCCCCCTGGAGGAGAGTGACCTGTGGTCTCTAAACCCAGCCGATCAGTCTCAGAACATCGTCCCCCAGCTGGTGCGCTCCTGGCACCAGGAATGCAGCAAAGCCAAGAGGTCAGAGGTCACAGGTCTCTTACACCAGCAACACCCAGGTTCAATCTGCCTCGGGCTGCATCCATAGCTTGCTTCTGCTCCAGTGTTCTGGTCATTGGGCCAGCCCGGGGGTAGGCAACCCTGATCCTGGAGTGCGTTTCTGGTTTTTGTTCCATCTGAGCTTGATCACACGAGTTTGATCGATGATTAGAAGTATGAACTTGAATAGTCTGAGTGTCTCCAGCACGTTTTGACGTACATTCATTAAACCTGATGAATTAAAAATGAATCCAGTTATATAGTTATAAGGTTTGGATGGAGCAAAAACCAGAATCATCTCTGGCACTCCAGGCCAGGGCTGCCTACCCTGGGGACAGCCCTTCTGATGAGGGCCTGGGAAGTAGAAGTCACTCCGAGTGCAGAGCAGTTTGAGCCGCTCCAGGTCTTACTGGAAGCAGATTTCACTCCGTACAGTCCTGTGCTTGTACTAAGACCTGGAGCGGCTCACGCTGACGCACACCCGGAGTGCAATTTCCTCCCCTGTTTGTCCAGTATGCTACAGTCACTCCATGGCTCCGCTAACGTTATGGGTTCTTACGGGGACTATCAAAAACGGGGACTGGCTTCATCCTGTGATAGCATTTGAGTCTTCCCAATTGCAACAGAAGATTCAGGACACATTTATCTACACCCAACTAACCTGGGTTACTGCAGTGGCATAATCTTACCCGCTTGTGTCATGGAATGGAGAGGGGGGGAAAAAAATCTGACTAGCTAGATTCTGCACAGGTGCATCTGATTATATAGTTTTCTGACATTGCAAAGTGAAAGATTGCAAAATGCGACCAGTTGGCCGCACTCTGGAACCCTCATCAGTCATTTTCTCAGAGAAAAATCCCTCTATGGCATATCGTAAACTCTAGGCATCACTCACCGCATCACTAACAGACAGGTCATGTGACATGTGACTAACCACCCCCCCCTCCCCCCTTCACTAACACGTGTCATGTGACTCCGCCTTGATTCACTAACACGCGTCATGTGACTCCGCCTTGATTCACTAACACGCGTCATGTGACTCCCCCTCTCTGCCGTGTGTCCCAGGCTGTCCGAGACGAGCGCATACTTCCCGAAGAAGTCGGCAGGGGGCGGGGCCCCGGATGAGGGGACTGGGCAGCCTGTGGAGGAGGAGGAGATTCTGCTGGTAAAGACGTCACAGAAGGGCCGCGAGCCCTCCCTCCTACTGGCGCTGTGCCGAGCCTTCGGCCCCTACTTTCTGGTCAGCTCCTTCTACAAGATCATCCACGACATCCTGATGTTCATGGGGCCTGAAATCCTCAGGTGAGCACGCATTCAAACATACATCCACAGGTGAGCGCACATACAAACATACACACGCTGTAGTACCTTGAGTCTTACCGACACGTTTGGTTTTCAAAAAGAATGAAAGGCTTTAGTGTTACTGGCTTTTAGCACCATGTTTGAAAGTAGATTTTTTAAGGAATGAGTCATTGCAGCTGGGTTTATGATTTGCTATAATTTACAGAAAGAGGTAGGGCAGTGCATTCTGGGAATTTGAGTTTGCTGTTGTAGGTTGCAAATCTATGAAAGATTTTCAAATTGGCTTTTGGTCACAGTAATAGAAGCAAGTCTTTCACAACAGGGTCATTTGGTTGTGAAGCTGACATTCACTGTAGGTTAAGCTTATGCTGAGGTTGTGCTCTGAATATCTTTCGTGATCTTTCGTTTTGTGAAGCATGTTCGATGTGTTTCTGTGGTACGACAGGCTGCTGATTCAGTTTGTGAATGACTCGAGCGCCCCCTCCTGGCGAGGGTATTTCTACACCGCCCTGCTGTTTGTGTGCACCTGTGTGCAGACGCTCATCCTCCAGAAGTACTTCCACGTCTGCTTCGTCACCGGCATGCGGCTGCGGTCCGCCATCGTTGGCGCTGTCTACAGGAAGGTGAGCCAGCACTTTCTCTTTCCTGCATGGCTCCCTGGTTGCCTGATAACTTGGCCCATTTCCTTGCTAAGCTGACCCTTGTTGCCCCGGGCGTCATTGTGATGTCATAACCATGTCACATTATTGGCGCAATCAAACCAAATGGGGGTGCTGGAGAGCTCATTTCCGGCCAAATATAGTGATCATTGGTGATGTGATAACCAGCTCAAATGCTTAAACAGTGGCTAGAATTTCAGCAGGGATATCTCATGCCCCGTTTGAGGTACCGTCGTTAAGATATGTACATATGTGCATCTCCTCATGTGAAACAAGTTGGTAATGTGGCATTGAAGGAATGAACATTTGGTGAATATCAAACATGTGGAACTGGCATGTCTTGACAATTGCACAGTATCGGTGCAGATATGCGCTCTACTGAGTGCCATCTTAGTTAATTTTTTTTATAATTTAGCACCCAACATGGGGCTGAGTATGTCCAATTCCCACCCTAATTTGTAATATCCAGTTACTATTTGTTAGGGCTAGACCAATATGAAAATTATGTGGCCGATACCGATTGCTAGAAGGTAAATGTCCTTATAACCAATATTATCTGCCGATATTTTGTTTGCGGTTTTTAGAGAAAGAGTGCTTTATCTAGTCAATACAAACATATTTCACAAAAATAAAGAAAAACAATTTATAATACTAATAATAATTATAACTATTATTATTTACTATTATTATAAACTAAACGTTTTAGAGAACCTCCCTCATGAGAATAAAAAATGCTCTTAGACATGAGAAATCAGCAGATCAAAATTAGTTTGTTGTTTTGGAACAAAAGTATCTCTCAAATGAACTGTGTTCACACACTTTACTAAACAAAATGTATGTATGACCTGAACAGTCACGGGTTACAAGTTCGACATGACTTCCTGTCCATAAGTTTCTGTCTGCCGGCAATATTGCATTTTGCAGTGTCATCAACTCTTGGGCCATGTCAGATAATTAACTTCCTAATAGTCTCAGGCCAAGAGTGGTAAGTTGTAATGCAGGAAGAAATTGCAGTTGAACAGGTTTAGGGATACTGTGCAGGTAACGAACACTCACTCTGACAAAACCACATTCTGTGGACAAAACAAATGAACATGTTGGCTGCTTGATACATTGACACACACAACACATATCTCGGTTAACAACATTACCGACTTGGCATATCGTTATTGGTTAGTGGTTTGACAGCGTTTACAAATGCTAATGTTCGCTATTTTTACTTTATGCAACGCGTTTGAATGATTCAAAAAATGAAGTCAGATGTTTGCACTCCTGTCAGCGTTTAAAGTGGGAGAAACTTATATATATTTATGTATATGGAAACTATACGACTCTGCCAGCACAGGTGTCTCTTTAACTCACAAAACTTTAATGTGATAACAGATGCACCATTAAATGAGATGGACCCTGGCACCCCATATTAGAGGAGGGAGTTTGTAGTGCCCTCTATGTGTGGATATTATTCAAAATAGCTCGTCATGACCATGAATGCAGTTTTCTTTTCTTTTTTTTGACATTACAAGAGACTTTTATCGGTGGGATTTCCACCGATGTAGATATACAGACATAGATATACAGACCTAGATATACATACTTAGATATACAGATATATACAGACGGGTGACAAATTAAAGGAAAAACCTGAATAAATGAGTGGAGAAACATAACGAATGCAGATGCTTCCATACAGGCGTACTGCATGATACAATTAAGCAATTAACATCCTATACATGGCATTTATGAGCAGCAATGCTGAGCAGGCCCAGTTTACCTCCATTTTGGATCAAGACGGCAAGAGGAAAAGATCAAAATTTTGAAAGAGGGTTTATTATTGGGGCACGGATGGCAGGAGCTTCAGCCGCAAAGACTGCTCAACTGGCTAGTGTTTCAATAGGAACAGTGACTAAAGTGACATCTGCATTTAGATCTATGGGAAAGACAGCAGTAAATTGGATTGAACGTTGTGGTCGAAAGTGCGATGACTGTGATGCTCGTGCATTAGTGTGATGTGTAAGGAAAAACAGAAGAGAAACTCTTCCTCAGGTGACTGAGAATGTCAATGCAGGACGTCACGTGATCAGACTGTGTCAGAAAGAACAGTCCGTCGACAAATGCATAGAGATATTATAGTAGGATTGCAGTGCCATCCATAATAAACCCCTCATTACAAAGACGAATGCACATTTGAGAGTTCATGTGTGCAAAAAAACATAGGCGCTGGTCTACAGTTGTGGAAAAAAGTGATATGGTCAGAGGAGTCATCCTTCACCATATTCTCAACAAGTGGGTGAGTGCATGTGTGGTGTACACCAAGAGAATGATACGGTCCTGAATGCTTGACACCTACTGTGAGGGGGTCTAGTGGCTCTGTTATGCTGTGGGGGCATTTTCCTGGCATGGTTTGGGTCCAGTTGTCCCCTTAGAGGGAAGTGTCACTGCAAATCAATACAAAGGTCACCAGGTCAACTTCACAGTCACCATATCTCAACCCAGTTGAACACCTATGAGAGATTTTGGTCCGACGTGTTAGACAGCAGTCTCCACCACCATCGTCAAAACACCAAATGAGGGAATATCTTTTGGAAGAATGGCGTTCCATCCCTCCAGTACATTTCCAGAGACTTGTAGAATCTATGCCCAGGCACATTGAAGCTGTTCTGGCGGCCCAACACCTTACGAAGACACTTTATGTTGGGTTTTCCTTTAATTTGTCACCCGTCTGTATATATGTAAGCCCTATATCGTCTTTTATTGCTTGTAAAATTTCCAATAAAATCATCATTACATCATTACATCTATCCATCACTTAATTTAATTTAATAAAACATTACATCTTTAAAAGTACATTCACAGGGATAAGGTTCCCTTTTGTTTTTTTCCATTAAAATACACTTCGCACATCAACACGTCACAATAGAACACAGTACATACAAAGATTCCTTACACAGGACAAGCCCAAAAAGGACGTAAGAAAAAAAGAGGAAGTAGATGGAAAAGGAACCAAAGCGGTTCCCGGGTTGTTTGGCGGGCAAATGTTCAGTTTTTAGTTTCTCTCTCTTCCTTTAGGATGGAGGGGGGTGGGCTAGATGATCAAGCCCTATATCGGCTGATCGATATCGGTTGGGCCCTACTATTTGTAGCTGCGCTCATGCCTGATCCTTCAGTACTGATTCGGGAGAGCGAAGACATCCGCGGTTCTCCCCTGAAACGCATGGCGTTACCAGCCTGCTTCTTTTCACACCGCAGCCCACAAATAAGCTCACACGGAGATGAGTCTGAGGAAGATCCTTCATATGCAGCTTTCACACGTAGTCCATGGGCACCCGCCCGCTCTCTAGCGACCCCCACTGGGTACAGTTGGTTCGGGGCAGAGTTGTCAAATCCAGGGGTCAGAAAGTGTTTCTTCAACCCATGAACTCAGCCAGCTGATTTAACAAATTAGTTCTTCCTCCCGGCTGAAGAATCGTGCTAATTAGCAAATACAGGTGATTGGAACCAAATACTGGGGAGGACCTTTACTTTCTGAACCCAGATTTTACACCTCTGTTTAGGGGACCCCACTGCGGAACCCTAACCATCTGTACCCTGGGTGATTCAATCCGAAACATTGGGGCTCATCCATACAGCTCATTGTGGTTCTTTAACTGAATGCGATCAATTCATATTCTGTAGTTTATTTAAGCACTAGGAGTAAAGGGCAGGACCATGTGGCACAGTCTGGAGGTCAGCAGATTCTCAGTACATATACTAATCTCCCTGGGCCTGTTATGGCCAAGTGTGTGATTCCCAGGCACATGCTGTCTGTATCTGTCTGCACTAGGATTGTTTTTGCCAGCGAATGTGTCCTGACAGGTTTCAGTTTGTCGGAAAAATGATTAAAGTTCCAGCCGTATCTATTACTGATGTTTGCATAATACGGCAGGGGTTTTAAACATAAATAACAATGTGACCTTGCATTTTTGGACTTTATTAATTATCATAAAGATGAAATATGCATATTTACATTTGTTGCGCAGCAGGATGACTTGGGTAAAAAAGGCCATTTCCAACTGGGCATTTAGCATTTATACATTAACCTTTTCTCAACAAACGAGGCTGTCGTGATCTTGCATCAATAGTTGTTTACTGCAATACATGTTTCTTCTGAAAGAGGAATATAGGAATCCTCTCTTAAGGAATATGAAAAAAAAATCTCGTAGGCTAATAAAAGCTATTTCCTCTATTAACCGCCACGAATACGCCTATATGAATAGTAGACCTTGCATAATTGGCTCGAGCTTGAGTACAGAATAATGCATTTAACAGATTCACATCAGCCGCGTAACCTTCTCCGCCCGCAGGCGGCTTTGATCTGTTTGAAATCGTCTCCTCGTGCTTGAGATTGATTTGGGGTGGTAATGATTAGTTGCCGTGCTTTTGAGGCAAAATACAGTCAAGCCGGAAAGTCTGCACACCCCTTTCACCTTCTCCACGTTTTATTACGTTACAGACTTATACTATAATAGATTGAGTTCATTTTTTGCCTCAAACATCTACACACATTAGCCAATAATGACGAGTGAAAACAGGTTTTTAGAAAATATGCAATTTTATTTTACTGACAAAAATAAGTTATTTAGGGATTACATATCTGTACACACCCTTAGCCTAATACTTGGTTGCTGCACCTTTGGCAGCGATTACAGCTTCAAGGCGTCTTGGGAAAGAAGCTATGAGCTTGGCACACTTGTTTCGGGACAGTTTTGCCCATTCCTCTTGGCATATCCTTGCAAGCTCCGTCAGGTTGGATGGGGAGCGTCGGTACACAGCCATTTTCAGCTCTTTCCACAGATGTTCAATTGGATTCAGGTCTGGGCTCTGGCTGGGCCACTCAAGGACATGCACAGACTTTCTCCGAAGCCACTCCTTTGTTCTCTTGGCTGTGTGCTTCGGGTCGTTGTCATGTTGGAAGGTAAACCTTCGCCCCAGTCTGAGGTCCAGAGCGCTCTGGAGCAGGTTTTCTTCAAGGATCTCGGTGTACTTAGCTGCATTCATCTTTCCCTCTATCAGGACTAGTCGCCCCGTTCCCGCTGCTGAAAAACATCCCCACATCATGATGCTGCCACCGCCATGCTTCACTGTAGGGATGGTATTAGCCAGGTGATGAGCGGTGCCTGGTTTCCTCCAGACGTGACGCTTGGTATTCAGGCCAAAAAGTTAAATTTTGGTTTCATCAGACCAGAGAATCTTGATTCTCATGGTTTGAGAGTCCCCTAGGTGCCTTTTGGCAAACTCCAAGCGGGCTGTGATGTGCCTTTTACTAAGGAGGGGCTTCCGTCTGGCCACTCTACCATAAAGGCCTGATTGGTGGAGTGCTGCCTGGATGGTTGATCTTCTGAAAGGTTCTCCCATCTCCACAAGGATACGCTGGGAGCTCTGTCAGAGTGACCCTCGGGTTCCTGCTCACCTCCCTGGCCAAGGCCCGTCTTCCCCGATTGCTCAGTTTGGCCGGGCGGCCAGGTCTAGGAAGATTCTTGGTGGTTCCAAACTTCTTCCATTTACAAATGATGGTGGCCACTGTGCTCTTTGGGACCTGTAAAGCTGCAGAGATTTTTCTGTACCCTTCTCCAGATCTATGCCTTGACACAATCCTGTTTCTGAGGTCTGCAGATAATTCCTTTGACCCCATGGCTTGGAGTTTGCTCTGACATGCACTGTCAACTGTGGGACCTTATATAGGCAGGTGTTGGCAATCCCCAATCATGTGCAATCAATTGAATTTATCACAGGTGGACTCCAATTAAGTTGTAGAAACATCTCAAGCAGTATCAGTGGAAACAAAATGCACCTCAGCTCACTTTTGGGTGTCATATCAAAGGGTTTGCACACTTGTGTACATATGATATTTTACATTTTGATTTTTTATAAATTAGCACAAATGTCTAAAAACCTGTTTTCACTTTGTCATTATGGCCTATTTTGTGTAGAATTTTGAGACAAAAAATAAACTCAATCTATTGTAGAATATGTCTGTAACGTAATAAAATGTGGAGAAGGTGAAAGGGGTGTGCAGACTTTCCGGCTTGACTGTAAGTGAAGTGCACATTTGACATGGTAGTCACTATTATGTAGCCTCCAGTCTGCAAGTATTTAAGTACGCGTTTAGTTTTGCCAGCCAGAATGTCCGGAAGGCTTTGAATTTCTCGTTTTACAGGCCAAAAAAGCGGTTTATGCAAACTCTAAATCTGTGCATGTAACCCTCTCTGCTTTCCAACAAGTTGAACAAGTGTAGCATGTGTGTGTGGTTGGGTCTGATCTCTCTCTCTCTCTCTCCCCCTCTCCCCCTGGCGGCAGGCCCTGGTCATCACCAGCGCAGCTCGACGCAGTTCCACCGTGGGTGAAATCGTGAACCTGATGTCTGTGGACGCCCAGCGCTTCATGGACCTCGTCACCTACATCAACATGGTCTGGTCCGCCCCCCTGCAGGTGGTCCTGGCCCTCTACTTCCTGTGGCAGGTAAGTGCGGCCCCCACCGATGCTGGATCAGCCCCCCCTAATTCTCCACGTATGGTTGAGGGCAGGATCGGGCTGTATTACCAGGGTATCAAAAATTTTCTTGAATTTGGTTTTTCTCCCCTTGGAACTAACTTCTCACCTGTCAGCAACTTCTGTCAACAAAAATCAACATTGTTAAGGGAATTTGGAAGTTTTTGTCTGCAGACTTGGCAAAGTCCCTTTTATAAAGGGAAAACAGCGGGTTGGTTATTAGAAATGGACATAATTATACTGAAGGGTTTAGTTTCCCTCGGACACAGGTTGATTTTCCTGTGTCGCTATGGAGACGTGCCGCGCTTGTTTGCAAGTCTAAATTCTCCCGAGGTGGGGAAACTGCGGGATATTGGTTGCCGTGGTGTTTCCTGGCAATCTACAAACTGTTGACGTAGCAGTGGTGTTTCCAGGGAAACCACGGCGTGAATGAATGGCACCTTCAATGCCAGCCGAGCTCCTTCTCACTTGTCATCTTGGGGCGGTTTTCACAACCGTTTTCATTGGGAGACATGGCTCTACATGTGTATCCAAAGGCCACCAGTTGGACCCATTTATCTGACAAGGACAGGTTTCAAAAACTGTCACAGCGCCCCCTCTTGGTAGTCCTTTGCCAGGCCTCCTCAGGACAGAGGAATGCACTCAGCACCTAGTTCGATAAAAACTACTGTGTGGACTGGGAGGAATATCCAGGGAATGTACATAATAGTGTTTGCAGTCCAGAAGTGTTAGGACGGTGACACATTTTTTGTGGTGTTTCTGTGCAGTCTGTAGCGGTGTTGTTTCTGTGCAGTCTGTAGCGGTGGTGTTTCTGTGCAGTCTGTAGCGGTGGTGTTTCTGTGCAGTCTGTAGCGGTGTTGTTTCTGTGCAGTCTGTAGCGGTGGTGTTTCTGTGCAGTCTGTAGCGGTGTTGTTTCTGTGCAGTCTGTAGCGGTGTTGTTTCTGTGCCATCTGTAGCGGTGTTGTTTCTGTGCCATCTGTAGCGGTGTTGTTTCTGTGCAGTCTGTAGCGGTGGTGTTTCTGTGCAGTCTGTGGCGGTGTTGTTTCTGTGCAGTCTGTAGCGGTGGTGTTTCTGTGCAGTCTGTAGCGGTGTTGTTTCTGTGCAGTCTGTAGCGGTGTTGTTTCTGTGCAGTCTGTAGCGGTGTTCTTTCTGTGCAGTCTGTAGCGGTGTTGTTTCTGTGCAGTCTGTAGCGGTGTTCTTTCTGTGCAGTCTGTAGCGGTGTTGTTTCTGTGCAGTCTGTAGCGGTGTTGTTTCTGTGCAGTCTGTAGCGTGTAGCGGTGTTGTTTCTGTGAAGTCTGTAGCGGTGTTGTTTCTGTGCAGTCTGTAGCGGTGGTGTTTCTGTGCAGTCTGTAGCGGTGTTGTTTCTGTGCAGTCTGTAGCGGTGTTGTTTCTGTGCAGTCTGTAGCGGTGGTGTTTCTGTGCAGTTTGTAGCGGTGTTGTTTCTGTGCAGTCTGTAGCGGTGTTGTTTCTGTGCAGTCTGTAGCGGTGGTGTTTCTGTGTAGTCTGTAGCGGTGTTGTTTCTGTGCAGTCTGTAGCGGTGTTGTTTCTGTGCAGTCTGTAGCGGTGTTGTTTCTGTGCAGTCTGTAGCGGTGGTGTTTCTGTGCAGTCTGTAGCGGTGTTGTTTCTGTGCAGTCTGTAGCGGTGTTGTTTCTGTGCAGTCTGTAGCGGTGTTGTTTCTGTGCAGTCTGTAGCGGTGTTGTTTCTGTGCAGTCTGTAGCGGTGTTGTTTCTGTGCAGTCTGTAGCGTGTAGCGGTGTTGTTTCTGTGCAGTCTGTAGCGGTGTTGTTTCTGTGCAGTCTGTAGCGGTGGTGTTTCTGTGCAGTCTGTAGCGGTGTTGTTTCTGTGCAGTCTGTAGCGGTGTTGTTTCTGTGCAGTCTGTAGCGGTGGTGTTTCTGTGCAGTCTGTAGCGGTGTTGTTTCTGTGCAGTCTGTAGCGGTGGTGTTTCTGTGCAGTCTGTAGCGGTGGTGTTTCTGTGTAGTCTGTAGCGGTGTTGTTTCTGTGCAGTCTGTAGCGGTGTTGTTTCTGTGCAGTCTGTAGCGGTGTTGTTTCTGTGCAGTCTGTAGCGGTGGTGTTTCTGTGCAGTCTGTAGCGGTGTTGTTTCTGTGCAGTCTGTAGCGGTGGTGTTTCTGTGCAGTCTGTAGCGGTGTTGTTTCTGTGCAGTCTGTAGCGGTGGTGTTTCTGTGCAGTCTGTAGAGGTGGTGTTTCTGTGCAGTCTGTAGCGGTGTTGTTTCTGTGCAGTCTGTAGCGGTGGTGTTTCTGTGCAGTCTGTAGCAGTGTTGTTTCTGTGCAGTCTGTAGCGGTGGTGTTTCTGTGCAGTCTGTAGCAGTGGTGTTTCTGTGCAGTCTGTAGCGGTGTTGTTTCTGTGCAGTCTGTAGCGGTGTTGTTTCTGTGCAGTCTGTAGCGGTGGTGTTTCTGTGCAGTCTGTAGCGGTGTTGTTTCTGTGCGGTCTGTAGCGCTGGTATTTCTGTGCAGTCTGTAGCGGTGTTGTTTCTGTGCAGTCTGTAGCACTGGTGTTTCTGTGCAGTCTGTAGCGGTGGTGTTTCTGTGCAGTCTGTAGCACTGGTGTTTCTGTGCAGTCTATTCGGCAGTTGACTGTAGCGCTGGTGTTTTCGTGCAGACCCTGGGCCCGTCTGTGCTGGCCGGTGTGGCTGTCATGGTCCTGATGTTCCCAATCAACGCCTTCATTGCCATGAAGAACAAAGCCTTCCAGGTGAGGACGTTGTGCATTTCTCCCAGTCTGTGTATGTTCAATGCTCTTTGTGTTTGTGTGTGTGTGTGTGTGTGGGGCGCTTTGTGCGTGCGTGCGCGTTGGATGCTCTGTGTGTGTGTGTGTGTGTGTGTGTGTGTGTGTGTGTGTGTGTGTGTGTGTGTGGGGCGCTCTGTGCGTGCGTGCGCGTTGGATGCTCTGTGTGTGTGTGTGTGTTTGGGGCGCTCTGTGTGTGTGGGACACTGTGCGTGCGTGCGTGCGCGTTGGATGCTGTGTGTGTGTGTGTGTGTGTGTGTGTGTGTGTGTGTGTGCGTGTGTGTGGGTGGGGCACTGTGTGTTTGTGTGTGCGTTGGATGATCTGTGTGTGCATGTGTTGGGTGCTGTGTATGTGCGTGCGCGTTGGGTGCTCTGTGTGTGTGTGTGTGTGTGTGTGTGTGTGTGTGTGTGTGGGGGGGGGCGCTCTGTGCGTGCGTGCGCGTTGGATGCTCTATGTGTGTTTGGGGCGCTCTGTGTGTGTGGGACACTCTGTGTGCGCGTGCGCGTTGGATGCTCTGTGTGTGCGTGTGTGCGTGCGTGCGTGCGTGCGTGCGTGCGTGCGTGCGTGTGTGTGTTTGGGGCGCTCTGTGTGTTTGTGTGCGCCGTAGCAGGTTTGAGAGTTGTGTTGACGCTGAACATTGTTACACTCTGTCCTGCGCAGGTGTCCCAGATGAAGAGTAAGGATAACCGGATCAAGCTGATGAACGAGCTTCTGAACGGGATCAAGGTTCTGAAGCTGTACGCCTGGGAGCTGGCCTTCCGGGACAAGGTGTCTGAGATCCGCGAGACCGAACTGTCCGTGCTCAAAAAGAGCGCCTTTCTGGGGGCCATGTCCACTTTCACCTGGGTCTGCACACCCTTCCTGGTAAGAGAATATGTACACACATAACACAGTTCACACACTCTCTATCTCTCTCTTGAACTCACACACCCACCCACCCACACACACATACACCGCGAGACCTGTAATGATCACATATTAAATGGCGGTATTCTTTTTCAACCAGACTCAGTGTGCCACTCAGACTGATGCCTACTATTTCCCCTGCAGGTGGCGCTGTCCACGTTTGGGGTGTACGTGCTGATAGACGAGCGGAATATTCTGGATGCTCAGAAGGCCTTTGTGTCTCTGGCTCTCTTCAACCTGCTGCGCTTCCCGCTCAGCATGCTTCCCATGGTCATCAGCAGCATGGTGGAGGTCAGTGCCGTGCCCCGCCCCTGCCCCGCCCCATCCTGCTTCTGCCTGTGCGTCCTCGAAATCCCCACTCCACCCGTCCCCACCCTCCTGCCCCATCTCCAATCCTTCTGGCCTACTATGTTTTTTTCATATGCCCTCTAGTGGTAAAGTGGTGATACTTCCATGGCATTGGAAGCTGCTCTGTGAGGAACAGTACTTCCTTCCAGGCTGCTTAATCACAGGCTAGTCTGTAATAACTAACTAGGGTGTCAGCCAATTTCTAGTGTGTCTCTGGAATTTTATAGAATTTCATGCATATATAGTGAATACCCTTCGCAAACTGGCTTCATTCGAGCTCTTAAGTTAAGACCCCTCCCCTGCCACTGCCCCTCCCCTTTCCCTTTAGAAAATTGTTTTTTTAACTGTGTTTTCACTCAGTAACTTCCTCTGGCCAAGCGTGTCTTCCTGGAGCCACTCTGTGCCACCAATAACCATGCTGTATTTCCTGTAGCCACCCTGTACTTCCTGTAACCAGTCTTTACTTCCTGTAGCCATGCTGTACTTCCTGTAACCAGACTCTAATTTCTGTAGCCATGCTGTACTTCCTGTGTTTCTGAAGGCCAGCGTTTCCCTGAAGCGGTTGCGGGTGTTCCTCTCTCATGAGGAGCTGGAGGAGGACAGTGTGGATAAGACTGCTATCGCTGCTTGTGAGACTCAGCTTTCATTTAACTTCAGTGCGCGTGTGTGTGTGCGCATTGTATGCATGTGCGCATGGGTTTGTGTGTGTGTGTCTGTATGTGTGCATCTGTGTGTTTGTGTGTCTGTGTGTGAGTGTGTTTATGGAGCAAAGACTGTCCTTGCGTGATGGGTGTCTGCTCTGGACCCTCAGCTCTGCCTCTTCTTCCTGTCCCAGCCTCCGACAGCATAGTCATCACCAACAGCACCTTCGGCTGGTCCCGAACCGACCCACCTACTCTAAAGAGGTGAGAGCTTGTCATTATTATTATCATTACCATTTTTATTGTAGTTATTATTATTATTTATTTATTAATTTATTTTTTTGTTGATTATTATTATTAAGGTAGTTGTTCAACGAAAATTGAGAGAAAAAAAGTTTATAGTTGCTTTTTTGATTTTCAGAGGCATTAACAGAGGCAGATTCAGCCTGGGCAGTCGCTGTTTTGAATTTTAGAGGTTTTTCCACACTCCTAGTGGTTCCCAGGTTGCTGGATTTCCGTTATGCCCATGCCCGAAAACCGTATTGATCCAAACCTTGACCAATACCCCCCCCCCCCCCCTCTCTCTGGCAGGATCAGTGTGCAGATTCCGGAAGGTTCTCTGGTGGCGGTGGTAGGGCACGTGGGCTCGGGGAAATCATCTCTGCTGTCTGCCCTGCTGGGAGAGATGCACAAACACGAGGGATCCGTCTCCATGCGGGTACGCCCCTAAAGTCACCGTACACCCCGATAACACACCCATTCACACCCCTGGACCCCGACAACACACCCCTGATCCCCTCCTCTAATGTGCCTATCTGTTCCCATAATTGGTTCAGTCTCTGTGTACCGATTGGTCTGATCTGGGATCTGTTGGGCAGGGCTCTGTGGCCTACGTGCCCCAGCAGGCCTGGATTCAGAACGCCAGCATGCGGGAGAACATCGTGTTCGGGCGTGAGGTGAAGGACAGCTGGTACTGGAAGGTGGTGGAGGCCTGCGCTCTGCTGCCCGACCTGGAGATCCTGCCAGCTGGAGACGCCACCGAGATCGGGGAGAAGGTAAGAGCGCTGCCCGGGGGTACGCGCGTGCCGCGAGTCGCGCATAAACGCGCTAGCTCAGACGTGACAGTGTGCTCCTTCTCTCAGGGCGTAAACCTGTCCGGTGGGCAGAAGCAGCGGGTGAGCCTGGCGCGGGCGGTGTACTGCGACCGCGCCGTGTACCTGCTGGACGACCCCCTGTCCGCCGTGGACGCCCACGTCGGGAAGCACATCTTCGAGAAGGTCATCGGCCCCCAGGGGGTGTTGAAGGACAAGGTGAGCGCCTCTGTCTTAATGTGAGGAGGACCGGACCGTAACATCACTCATTCAGAACGGATCCTGTAGCTTTGGACTGCACATTGGTGTCTGCAGTGGGATCAGTCCTAGGTGTCGGTTGCACCTGGGGCATAGCTGTGGTTTAAACTGTTGATATAGTTTTAAAATATTTTTTGTGGAAATGTCCACATATGCTGGCACCTCCTGTAGTTAAACTCAATTCTGAATTCTGTCGTTAGTATGAGATCTGCAAGGAATTCCCAGACGTGTGTCCAGTAGGTAAAGTAAACTCTGCATTGTACGCGCAGACGTGTGTCCAGTAGGTAACGTAAACTCTGCATTATATGCGCAGACGTGTGTCCAGTAGGTAACGTAAACTCTGCATTGTACGCGCAGACGTGTGCCCAGTAGGTACCGTAAACTCTGCATTATATGCGCAGACGTGTGTCCAGTAGGTAACGTAAACTCTGCATTGTATGCGCAGACGTGTGCCCAGTAGGTAAAGCAAACACTGCATTGTATGCGCAGACGTGTGTCCAGTACGTAACGTAAACTCTGCATTTTATGTGCAGACGTGTGCCCAGTAGTCAATGTAAACTCTGCATTGTATGCGCAGACGCGTATCCTCGTGACCCACGGCCTCAGCTACCTGCCCCAGGCCGATCTGATCCTGGTGATGGTGGACGGAGAGATCACGGAGATGGGCTCGTTCCCAGAGCTGATGGGCCGGCAGGAGGCCTTCGCTGAATTCCTCCGGACCTACGCCAGCACCCAGGAGGAGGAGGAAACGGGTGAGACCCCACACCGTGGCAATGACCCACTTACGACCCTCCTCTGGCTACAGCCACAGACTGTAAAATGCATAAAATGCACCGTTTATACACGCTAAGAAAATCATGTTCACGTATAGAAACAATAATATTTTTTTAAAACGTTGTACAAATGAGCAATCGCTGTTTTCTCTTGCTTTCTGTTCTATATACAGTACCGATGCACTTTCGGTTTAGAAGACACCTCATTTTTTTCTCCAAAATCTCTCGTATAAATATGTTTAAGAAACCAAGTACTTACCAGTATATTCAGCTACAGCTGTTTTGTGATGAACCCTGAAGAGTTTATCTTGTTATATTTCGCCGAAGTCCCGTACAGTCGACATTTCCGCAGCGACCACCCCTCTCACTTAGGGCTGAAATACGTTGCTGTACTTGTGTGAATACACACGCGCTTTCGTAAGTTCTTTTTAAAATGTATTTAAATACATTAGGCGGCGTATGTTATGGTTATTATATATATACTGTATGTGACTATTCTGAAATGTATTCTGTAGCAAATTTCTGAATGATACAGCTTCTTCTTCAGTTCAAACTTAAAACCATGGATGTGCAGGGAATATTTTTTTAGATATTGACATTTAAATAAAACTAGTAGAAACCAGGAGGAAATTGCCTCAAAAGGGCCAAAGTAAATAGGGTTAAACCAGACATTAATTCGAAGATACCAGTAAAGAGAGAGATAAGCCAAAAATTGCCAATATTATTTACCCTCCAGCTGAACAGGAACAAAAGGAAACGCACAAGGAACCAAAAAGGATGACTTCTTCCCCAAACAAACTCCAAAACTGACTAACTTCCTTTTTTCTGCGGCTCCATAAAATATCTTTACAGGGAGGGGATCCCTGCCCTGATTGGGTTAAGGTGTGGGGGGGGGGGGGGGGGGGGGTACTTTACTTATATAGCGAACTATGCTATGACCTGTAAATGAGGCCAATAGGCAAGGGGGAGGTATTGCCTTTCATTCATTCCTTTTATCCATTTGTCTGCTGACTATGGTCTGTGTGCGTCTTTCTGTCTCTCTTGTCCCTGGTGTGTGTGCACCTGTCTCATCCTGTGTGTGTGTGTGCGTGCGTGCGTGCGTGCGTGCGTGCGTGCGTGCGTGCGTGCGTGCGTGCGTGCGTGCGTGCGTGCGTGCGTGCGTACAGAACAGTGCAGCTCGCTGGAGGAGGAGATGGGGGAAGCAGGTTTGGGGATGTTTCTTGGCCTAAAGAGCACCTGGGTTGTTTTCTGGGGAAAACCATAACCATCCATTACCCATGCATAACTAAGTTCAGATCAAAACTGTAAGAGCTGAAGAAACAAAACCGTCACAACATAAAATATGAGAATATTACTAAGTGGAGACTATACAGTCTGCAGAAAAATAAGGATTAGCACATTGAATGATTGTTTCCATAACAAATTGTAAGTGAGCAGATTCATTTAATCTCTGAACTATATAGAATTGACGTTTTGGACTGCAGCGGTTCACACTGACGATCTGTACTGGCCTTAAAAGCTGCCGTTCTGCCCTTCCCATTCTGCATTCTGATTGGAGCATTGAGTACCTATGTTTGGAGTTGCACGTGTTGCATGTGATCAGAGTGGACTGGCCTCATAATGTTTTTAAAATTTATTTAGATTTTTAAAAAATACATTTGGTGCCAAATGTGTGGCTGATTATATTCCCGCCCTAATTTGGAATGTTCACTATTTTCTAGGTGTGTTCATGCTCGATGCCTCACTGTCGAGTCTGGAGAGTTGAGACAGCCGCTGTTCTCCGAAACATGCCGCGTCACCAGCTTGCTTATTTTCACGCTGCAGCCCACAGCCAAGCTCGCATAGAGTTGAGTCAGAGGAAGACCTCTCGTATGTGGCTTTGGCATGCAGTCCAAAGCAGAGGTTTCCAAAAACGGCAGGACTTCTTTGCCCAACTTACATCAAATGATTGCAGAAAGGCGTATGGTTGCATCCAGGTCAATATCCGGCGGCTTCTCCAACTACAGTGATTCCCATCAGTTCGGTTGTTTGGAACTGTGACAAATTCAACCAATGATGTGATGACTTCAATGTATTTAGCTGAGTTAGAGAGCTAGTTAATTAGCTAGCTAGCTTTCCTGTGATGCCAGATTCTAGATTTTTTTAATGCATCGCTTGCTAAATTATTTAGCTAGCAGTAAATAAAATAAGCTAGCTAATGTTAGTGGCTAATTATATTTGGTAGGTAATTATATTTGGTAGGTTAATACCTAGCTAGAGCTAGCTAAATTTGCTAGCTGGCACTATTCACCTAACAATTGCCTTCTCAACTACTGTAAGTACAGAGTCCCACATGTGCGTTGGTACTACAAAAACAACATACACTCCACCTCCTCCTGCATCTTGGCAATTGAGGAGCTATAGGGCTCTGGGTTGAGAATGGTACTTTGCTTTCAGCCTCATGTCGAATAACCACCCCAGGCTTGCATATATCTGGAGAACTGCACGGCGCATTATGGTTTATTCCACATGCATATGTGTGGGTATGTAAAAGCGTGTATGTTATTGGTAATACTTTACAGCTCAGGCTAAAGGGGGGGAGGAATTTGGTAACATTGCAATGTTAAGTTACAGGTTCAATTTCCCATGAGTTGGGACAGTTTAACAGAGACAAGAGTAAAGGCCCGTCCACACCAAGAACAATAACGATAACTTTAAGTATATCGTTTTAAAAAATCGTTCTAACTCAAGTGGATGGCGGAGTCCACACCACAACCATAACGATAACGACAGTGATGAACGATATCGTTGGGATCACTTTCAGAGGTATTTGACGTACGATAGAAACACTGACAGCCAATCAAAATCCATCAGAATTTACAGGGCGTCACGTTCAAAATGGCAGATGCCACTGTTTACAGAACGTTATCGTTCATCAGTTTGGATGCTCACATCGTTATCGTTGTAGTTATCGTTCTTGGCGTGGAAGGGCCTTTACTTGCTAATGTCTCTGAAATTATCCTTTATCTGAGCTGTATAGCGTAGCGCTGCCCATGGTGCCGGTAGAGCTCATTTCATGCGGTGTGCGGGGTTTGGGAGAATGCACAGGGTCTGGCTGACTGGGGTGTTCTTCTGCAGACGTGACTGTAGAGAAGAAGGGCCAGGAGAACGGGGGTCCTGCCGCACTGCTGGGGTGAGTGAGGGGTACGGGGGGAGGTTACCTTACAGTCCCTGCAAGCACCACCTCAACAGAGACAAGTCCCTTCTCCAAATAGTCACATTCACATGTGCAGGCCCCAGAATCTGTTGCTATAGTTATAGTAATGTACTGATAGAGAAATGGTAATGATGTTATTATCTAGTGTACAATAGTATTTTTATTAAGCAGACAGTGCTAATCCCTGGTTTGATCAGATACTTTGCACAGTTGCCTCTCTCTGTGGCACGACTGCACTTCTTTGGTTCAGGTAGAAACGCTTGTGTCAGATAAATTATTTAAATTGCAACTTGTAAATTGTGAACCCCAATCATCTCCACCTTCTGAGTCTTTGAGCATCTGCCAGGTGCACATGATGTAATGTGGTGTTATATGATGTAATATGATGTAATTTGGTGTTATATGATGTAATAGAATGTGTTTTCCGGGGTGATTCCTCCAGCAAGCCCACCAGCCAGACCTCAGTACCAGTGGCTAACTCCACCCAACCAGCCCTAAAGGGCCGTGAGGGTGTGGGCCAGGGGGGCAAAGAGCAGCAGGCCGGGAGGCTCACAGAGGCGGACAAGGCCAACACAGGCAGGGTAAGAGAGCACCACACCCCACTGTAAGCCCCGCCCCCTTTAGCTCTGCTGGGTCCCCGCCCACCTCTGACTCCGCTGGCTTCTCCGCAGGTGAAGCTGTCTGTGTTCTGGGAGTACATGAAGGCCATCGGCCTGGCCCTGTCCTTCCTCAGTGCCTTCCTCTTCTTCAGTCAGCACCTGGCCTCTCTGGCCTCCAACTACTGGCTGAGCCTGTGGACGGACGACCCCGTTGTGAACGGGACGCAGCCGTCCAGCCGGAAACGGCTGTCCGTTTACGGAGCGCTGGGGCTGTCCCAAGGTACGTTGAGCTAGCGGCGTTCCGGCTCATCTCCGCGCCTCAGGGCTTTTACCCAGACTCCCTCTGGGGTGAGACTCTCAACTCTCAGCTCTTTTACCTGTAATATCATTTAGCATTCATTTATGATTTTAGCTTGTGTGAAGAAGTGTCAGGAAAAAACTAATATTTCTAATATTTTCCGTAGCAAATATCATTTGAGGTCAATTTTAAAGTGAGAAACATTGAAATTTTAACAGTTAACATTAACATTTGCTCCCCCTATATTGCATCTGCAAGTTCTGCAGTGAGATTTATAAAAATGGCAGTGCCGCAGGTGCTTGATGACTGAAGTGGACGGGCTATATATCTGTCTGCCCCTCCCCTCCCTGGTGTGTGCAGGGCTCTCGGTGTTCTTCTACTCAATTTCGGTGTCATTCGGTGGGATCCTGGCATCCCGGGTACCTGCACCAGACCATGCTGTACAACGTCCTGCGGTCGCCCATGTCCTTCTTCGAGCGCACGCCCCAGCGGGAACCTGGTGAACCGCTTCGCCAAGGAGACGGACACCATCGACTCGGTCATCCCCCAACATCATCAAGATGTTCCTGGGCTCCATGTTCAACGTGCTGGGATCCGGCGTCGTCATCTTGCTGGCCACGCCCCTCGTGGCTGTCATCATACCGCCCCTCGGCCTGTTTTACTTCTTTGTGCAGGTAGGCTGCAGCCAATGAGCTTCTTCCGATGTTTTTATCTGTTGAGAAAGCTGTGCGGGGTGGATTCCGTCACGCCCGGGGTAAAAACGGTATCTCTGTGGTTGCAGCGGTTCTACGTGGCGTCATCACGGCAGCTGAAGAGGCTGGAGTCGGTGTGCCGTTCGCCCGTGTACTCCCACTTCAACGAGACGCTGCTGGGAACCAGCGTCATCCGCGCCTTCCGTGAACAGGACCGCTTCGTCCGCCAGAACCAGGACCGCGTCGACCGCAACCAGACGGCCTACTACCCCAGCATTGTGGCCAACAGGTGGCACCAGAAAGAAATACATGTACACAGACGGGGTGACAAATTAAAGGAAAAACAAACATAAGGTGTTGGGCCACCACAAGCTGCCAGAACAGCTTCAATGTGCCTTGGCATAGATTCTACCTCTAGTCTAGCATAGATTCTAGTCTCTGGAACCCTACTGGAGGGATGGAACACCATTCTTCCAAAAGATATTCCCGCATTTGGTGTTTTGATGATGGTGGTGGAGAGCGCTGTCTAACAATCTCCCATAGGTGTTCAATTGTGTTGAGATCTGGTGACTGCGAAGGCCAAAGCATATGATTCACATAATTTCCATACTCATCAAACCATTCAGTGACCCCCTCGTGCCCTGTGAATGGGGACATTGTCATCCTGGAAGAAACCACTCCCATCAGGATAGAAATGTTTCATCATAGGATAAAGGTGATGATAAAGGTGAAGTGGACCCAAACCATGCCAGGAAAATGTCCCCCACAGCATAACCGAGCCACCAGACCCCCTCACTGTAGGGGTTTTTCCTTTAATTTGTTACCCATCTGTGTATATATATATATATATATATATATATTTTATGATTTTTTTTCTCCCCAATTTGGATTAGCCAGTTGCGTATAGATGTATCACATGTCCTCCTCTGAAGCATGTGATGCCTACGTGAGTTGGAGGAACTTGCAGGTGCCCATTTGACCAGCGGGGGTTGCTGGTGCGCTATGAGGCGCTGTCAGCTGGTCCCAATGCTACAGCCAATTTTACATCTCCCCAGGCTACCGGCTGCAGTTGGCACCAGCGCGGTCAAGATTCCATACAACATGACCGCGTTTTGACATTGCGTTTGTCCTGCAGGTGGCTGGCGGTTCGATTGGAGTTTGTGGGGAACTGCATCGTGCTGTTTGCTGCCCTGTTTGCGGTCATGGCCAGACAGAGTCTGAGTGCCGGACTGATGGGCCTGTCAATCTCTTACGCCCTGCAGGTGAGGCTCCGCCCCTTGGGAAATTAAATGCGGGGAAAGTGTTCCGTTCGATGGTTTGTGGCCAGGACATTACAGGCTCAATCCCAGCAGAAGCTGTGCGTGCGAGCTATGGTGGGACTCTCTTGGACTGGCTCCCACCTCATTGGGGTGGGTTTCAGCTGGCCAGAGTTCTTCTCGTTACCATGGTTACTGCTGCACTAGCTCCTCCCCCAGACTAGCAGCTGTCTTTTGTGAGAAATATGCATTACATTACATTACATTATAGTCATTTGGCAGACGCTCTTATCCAGAGCGACGTATATCAGTGCATTTTCAAACTAGGAACAAGTGCGTTAAAACGACCCTAAAAGGTAAATACGAATTCAAGTACCAGGCGTAGTCAGTATGATTTATTTTTATTTATTTATTTATTTTTGGGGGGGGGGGGGGTGGCAACCACACATATGCCCGCTTTCATATGCAGTCTGTGGGGTGTGTGTTGTTGCGAGAGCCTTTTACCATCGTTGCCTTTATCATCGCTGGGGAAGGGGCATTTTCAGACTGTTACCCCAAAGAAAATAACTAGATAAAAACAAAAACACATTTCATTTCCTGGATAGGGATGTTTGTGAAATGGTAAATGTAGATTTTAGGACAGGTGTGTTTGATATGCAGTCCTGTCTGTCCTTTAAGATGTCTTCTCATTGGTCAGATCACCACATCTCTCAATTGGCTGGTGCGGATGTCGTCCGAGTTAGAGACCAACATTGTCGCCGTGGAGAGGGTGAAGGAGTACGAAGACACGGAGAAGGAGGTCAGTGTGGTCTCGTACCTCTGTGGTCCAAATTATCTGTGAAATGCATCTGTTCTCTTTATTAATGCCATTTCCCCCCCCGTTTTCTGGAATGCCCAACTGTGTATATATCAGTGCTCATTGCTGCAACCTGTGCTATCGATTTGGGAGTGCGTCAAAGTACGTGCTCTCCGCAGAAGCACGCGTTGCCGAGCCACCCTTCTTATCACACTATAGCTTGGGAATTGCACAGAGATGAGTCGGCGGAAGACGCTTCATGTGCAGATGCACTGGCGGGGGTCGCTGGTGCGCGATGATGTGTTGGCAATCCCGGGCCGACGGAAACCCTCCTGTCCTTAGGCGAGGTTAGCGCCAAGTGTGCACCGCCCTGCGGGGCTGTCGGGTGCAGTCACTGGCACGGTCCAGATTCGATAACAGACGAGCGCCCTAACACGACGTGCCTCCCGACGGCTCGAACATCTTTAATACGTCACATTAATTTAGATTCTTTGGCGTGCATTATACAAACATTTTGAAAGAATAACAGCTTCTAAAAGCTAGATTTGAGTGGTGGCATAATGCATTGTGGATATTATGTGTTGTGGTCGTGGCTCTTAACAGACGGGGGCACGGCTTTGATATCCTGTGAGCATGGCGTTAGCATGCTGTGACTGGTTGTGGGTGTGGCTCTAACACATTGTGGGTGGTTGTGGGCGTGGCTCAAATGTGTTGTGGGTGTGGCTCTAACACATTGTGGATGGTTCTGGGCGTAGCTCTAACAAGATGTGGGCGGTGTTGTGGTCACAGGCAGAGTGGACGTTGGAACACTCCACCCTGCCCCCTGGCTGGCCCACCAAGGGACACATCCACATTGGAGACTTCGGCCTGCGCTACAGAGAAGACCTGGAACTGGCCATCCGCAACATCTCTGTCACCATCCAGGGCGGTGAAAAGGTGAGTGGGGAAACCAGGGGGACGGCTCCCCAGTCTTTATTTAAACAGATATACTACTCCAAACGCAGTCTTTATTTAAACAGATATACTACTCCAAACGCAGTCTTTATTTAAACAGATATACTACTCCAAACACAGTCTTTATTTAAACAGATATACTACTCCAAACGCAGTCTTTATTTAAACAGATATACTACTCCAAACGCAGTCTTTATTTAAACAGATATACTACTCCAAATGCAGTCTTTATTCAAACAGATATACTACTCCAAACGCAGTCTTTATTTAAACAGATATACTACTCGAAATGCAGTCTTTATTTAAACAGATATACTACTCCAAATGCAGTCTTTATTCAAACAGATATACTACTCCAAACGCAGTCTTTATTTAAACAGATATACTACTCGAAATGCAGTCTTTATTTAAACAGATATACTACTCCAAACGCAGTCTTTATTTAAACAGATATACTACTCCAAACGCAGTCTTTATTTAAACAGATATACTACTCCAAACGCAGTCTTTATTTAAACAGATAAACTACTCCAAATGCAGTCTTTATTCAAACAGATATACTACTCCAAACACAGTCTTTATTTAAACAGATATACTACTCCAAACGCAGTCTTTATTTAAACAGATATACTACTCCAAACACAGTCTTTATTTAAACATATATACTACTCCAAACGCAGTCTTTATTTAAACAGATATACTACTCCAAACACAGTCTTTATTCAAACAGATATACTACTCCAAACGCAGTCTTTATTTAAACAGATATACTACTCCAAATGCAGTCTTTATTTAAACAGATATACTACTCCAAATGCAGTCTTTATTTAAACAGATATACTACTCCAAACGCAGTCTTTAATTAAACAGATATACTACTCCAAACGCAGTCTTTATTTAAACAGATATACTACTCCAAATGCAGTCTTTATTTAAACAGATATACTACTCCAAACGCAGTCTTTATTTAAACAGATATACTACTCCAAACACAGTCTTTATTTAATCAGATATACTACTCCAAACGCAGTCTTTATTTAAAGGGGACATGAAGCATTTGGTAATGTGGCTCTGGTTCGTTTGTTTTTACTTTAGATAAATTATGGCCCTGTCTTAAAATCTCAAACTGACCCATATTTGCTAGAAAAATACAATAGTTTTTTTTTTTTTTTGCATTAGGGCACAGCCATCTTGGAACAACCTAGGTCGTGACATCACAAAAGATTTGTTTAGTAATTCTCATTTGACTATCCCGAGGCGATACAAAAGGACCGTCTGTGCAGTTTTTGTTCTGTATTTTTCTCACGATACATTGTTGAGCTTATTGAAAGTCAGTTATTTACCCATAGGAATACATTGAGCAGCCGAGACAAACCAACCTGGTGATGTTCGAAGATGGATGCTCCCTAGTACAAAAAAAAGCGAACTAATTTATTTTTCTAGCAAATATGGGTAGTTTTGAGATTTGAATACAGGGCCATATCTTATCTAAAGTAAAAAGCAAATTAACCAGAGCCACATTGCCAAATGCTTCATGTCCCCTTTAAATAGATATACTGCTCTAAATGGTTTTATTTAAATAGATATAGTCTTTATTGAAATGGTCTCTGTAAACAGGTATATTGTTTCAAACACAGTCGTTTTAAACGGATTTGCCGCTCCAAGCGAGTCCCTGTTTGCTGAATGGTCTTGCAGATATCTTTGCCGTTGTTTTTGTGTAAGCAATGGCAGATGTAACTTTCCATACCACACACCCCATTCTGAATATCTGTTCTATAAGTATCTGTTCTATAAGGAGCCTCTAAACCACAGAGTTTTTACACTCACCAGAGTGGCTCCATATTTGTAACTCTGAGTGTTGTGTCTCCCTACTGTTGAAGCTGAAAGATTCCACAGTATTTGGTGTATTTTCTGATAATTTGTATGGTTTGATGAAGGGCAATACTTTGGTAATGAATATTCTGTACTGTAATATAGCCCAATAAACCCCCTGACCCATAACCCCTGACCGGTGTGTTGTAGGTGGGGATTGTGGGACGGACAGGGGCGGGCAAGTCCTCCCTGACTCTGGGCCTGTTCCGTATCATTGAGGCGTCCGAGGGCCAGATCTCCATCGACGGAGTCAACATCGCCGGGCTGGGCCTGCACGAGCTGCGCTCCCGCATCACCATCATCCCCCAGGTAACCTGATCCTGTATCAGTCTCATCACCGTCATCCCCCAGGTAACCTGACCCTGTATCAGTCACATGACCATCATCCCCCAGGTAACCTGACCCTGTATCAGTCTCATCCGCACCATCCCCCAGGTAACCTGACCCTGTATCAGTCATATCAGCATCATCCCCCAGGTAACCTGACCCTGTATCAGTCACATGACCATCATCCCCCAGGTAAGCTGACCCTGTATCAGTCATATCAGCATCATCCCCCAGGTAACCTGACCCTGTATCAGTCACATGACCATCATCCCCCAGGTAACCTGACCCTGTATCAGTCTCATCAGCACCATCCCCCAGGTAACCTGACCCGGTATCAGTCACATCAGCACCATCCCCCAGGTAACCTGACCCTGTATCAGTCACATCAGCACCATCCCCCAGGTAACTCGACCCTGTACGGGTCACAGTGCCAGGCTCAGTAGGCTGTGGGCACATAACGGGTAGGCAAAGCCCCCAAAAAAACAGCACATGCAGCTAAATCAGTCAGCATTGATTACCCATCATGCAGTATGTGTGCGTAATGTGTTGTGTGTGTGTGTGTGGGTGTGTGTGCATGAACTGGAAGTTGTTCTGGAAGTGTTCAGGAAGTGTTCTGACTCTCTCCTAGGATCCAGTCCTGTTCTCCGGCTCTCTGAGGATGAACCTTGACCCCTTTGATGCATACTCCGACCAGGAAGTGTGGAGCGCCCTGGAACTGGCCCATCTGAAGGGCTTTGTGTTGACTCTGCCGAACAAACTGAACCACGAGTGTGCAGAGGGAGGAGAAAACCTCAGGTAAACCTCACCCGCTACACCTACAACTCCATAAAACACCGCCAATTTACACCTGTTACAACTACACCCCCCTAAAACACAACCTGAAGCTCAGATGATATGGAAATATATAGCATTTTGATATGGAAATATATACACATCTACGCATGTTTAACATCTCTGAACACATATATAATGCACAGAAAAATGTGCATTATAATTTCTCTCTCTCTGCCCCTCCCCCTTCCTCCCTCGTTCTCTCCAGTCTGGGTCAGCGCCAGCTGGTGTGTCTGGCTCGTGCGCTGCTGAGGAAGACTAAGGTTCTGGTTCTGGATGAAGCCACGGCCGCTGTGGACCTGGAGACTGATAACCTGATCCAGTCCACCATCCGCAGCCAGTTTGAGGACTGCACCGTGCTGACCATCGCTCACCGACTCAACACCATCATGGACTACACGCGGTCAGCCTCATGAACTTACTGATATTCATAAACCTGCCGTGCCTCGTATTCATATTAATGGACCCACTGTACCTCATTCATATTTATATTAATAAACCAGCTATACCTTCACGTTTATATTTCTAAACCTGCTACGCCTCGTATTTATAGTATCCATATACACTACGTCTTCCTAATCGTTTGTGTCCATGATACTGCTGGAAGTGGTGCTTTTGGGTCAGTAGGGGGCGCTCTTTGCTCTGGAAAAAATGTAAAAACCAGTGGCCCAGCACACACTGATGGGGACACTGTGCTGTCAAATTTTCCGTCCTTTGGATGAGACATTAAACCGAGGTCCTGACTCAGTGGCCATTAAAGATTCCATGGCACTTTTAAAAAGAGTGGGGACGTTAACCTCAGTGTCCTGGCCATATTCCCACAAAACTGCCTCTGTACATCTAATTTAACCCCCCTGATATCTGATTGGCTAGACAACCAAGGCATTCCCTTCCCGCTTTGACTTGTATAAATAAAGAATGTGTGTGACTTAATTATATGAATGTACCTGGAAAATCTCATCGCAGTCATATCTGTCTGACTCTCTTGCGCCCCCTGCAGGGTTCTGGTGCTGGATAAAGGTGAGATGGCAGAATTTGACTCACCTGCCAGCCTTATCGCCAAAAAAGGAATCTTCTACCGAATGGCCAAAGACTCGGGCCTGGCCTGACTGGGAATCTGAAGAGCCAAAGAGCCATTTACTTTTGCATTGGGTTCATTGAGAAGTGGTTCCTTATTTTGGGTTCAAGGTAGAGATCCTCTCTCCCAAAGGCGGTCCCAGCAGGTTTACACTGGGTGGGGAGGTCCCCACAGCGCACATGACCTCAGTCACTCGCCTCCACCGTTTCACTCCCTCACAGTTTTCCATATTTTCGCTTTGTCTTCTATTTAATTTTATTAATTGAAAGTATTTTCTCTTGTCCGACAGTTTGAAAGTTATTTTTATCAGCAATGCTGCTATCGTCGGGGGTCACCCTGTGATATTAGAGAGAGGTTTGACCTCTTGATTTTCATACCTCCAGGCTCCTGCCTCTTCTAGAGATGCGCCGCCCAGTAATACCGTGACCTTTGAACTCTGAGCTGCACAGGCACAGCGTAGTGCAGGTCCTATGCAATCATCTGTTCTTTCGGACAGATAGGTGAGGCGAGTGGCGCGCAAGAGGGCCGTAAAGGACAGGCTGTCTGGGACCAGAGCTTCCTCACTGATGAAGAGCCGTGACCTTGAGGTCGAGGTCACGGCCGGTCACATCTGGAGTCCATACAGCCGTTCGTCTCGCCGCACATCAAAAGCCTCTCGGAAAACAGCTTTCCCCTCCCATAGCGTAATTTAAATAATTTTCTCAGGTTTGTGGTAGGTTTTTGTGAGTTTAAGAAAAGAACTTTGGATGTTCCAAGGTTGAGGAAGTAGGTTTTCTGCAGTGCATTGTGGGAAAACGTGCTTTTTGTTTGACTGACAGCAGGCTTTATCTTTTGCTTTGTGTGTTTGTTAGCTCCTCGGTCAGTGGACTCTCATTATGAAGTCAGCTTAATTTGTAGGTCACAGATGTCCTAAAAACAGCAATAGCACATTTTGTTGGAGAGGTGAATTTAGGTGATGTCCCAAATTTTGCCATGAGCTGGCAGTTTCTCCATTGTACTTTCTAAGCTGTCCCGGACTAAACCACTTTGGCTCAGAGGGGATCCATGCAGGGCCGAACCACAGTGACAGTCTCACCGGAGTGCCTGTCCGTGGCCGTGTCAATCCCTCTATCCAGCAGAGTCTGAAGTTGGCTTACTGTGCAGTTTCCCGACTGTATGTCCAGACTTGCTGAAATAGTGTTACTTTTTTTCCGTTCTTAAGTATCTTCATTGACAACAGAAAGATTTTCTTTTGCTCTGATCTGATACTGAACATTTATAGGTCAAATAGGAAAAAAGATAACTACTTTTGCATATTTATACTACTGTAAATAGGCATATTGTATTATGTGTAAATTTATCAGTTTATATTTTTGAGTGTGTTTATTTCATACCAGAAAATTTTACAGTTTGATGTGTAGAGGGCGTAATAAATTATGAAATTGTTACTATTTTGTTACTTTGACTCAGCTTCATGACAAGTGTGGCTTCACACTTTTTGTTCCTAGTACAGCCTGTGATTGGTTGAGATGCATTACATGGTTTATATGGTGTACAATTAAAATGACACCATCCTTTATTACCAAACTCCCATAGGGGCCACTGTAACCAAACTTTTTGTATGGTCAATAGATTTAAAAGATGTTGAATCTTAATTTTGATCCTTATTTATATGTAATACTTTACCTCCTGATTTTGAACAAATCCTATATACATCTCTAGTCTCTGTCGGATAAATGTCTCCCTCCAGTTGTGTTTGGAAGAGAGAGTTTTTATAGGAGAGTGTGCAGCTCTGTGCTTTGTGAACAAGAATATGACATGAGTGCAATGGATAAAAATATATTAAAAGCCTTTTTGACTTCACTTCAACACTCATGCCCTCAATTAATTATTTTCTGCTGTGCTTTGGATGCTGAGTTACGGTGGTTTGGGTTTAGAGAGCTGTGACTGAGCTTTCCATTCTCAGCAGTACTGTAAGGTTTTAATATGGCCAGGTTACATTTTTATTTTCAAAAAGTATTAAGTATAAAGTATAAAACACCAATTTGCTTTATGTATTGTTTCACCCTTTAAGGTGTAAGATCACAAATATGTGATGTAACAATCACTACTGGTAAATGAAAGCAATGGAGGTCTAGAACACTGACTTAGAATAAAAAACTAAAAAACGAACAAACAAAAAACATTCCAAAAAACCTACTCCTCAAAGGGTTAAAAAGTCAGAGGAACACATATAAACATCAGCCTACTTTTGTGGTCTGCTACAGACCCCCCCCCCCCACACACACACCCGACCTCTCCCTGTTAAAACCAGGCCCGAGGATACATCCCAATACTCAACAAATGCACCCTCCTTTCCTCCACTACCACCTCCTCACCTCCGTGTCCCGGAAACCGATCTTTGTGTCCTAATCTAATGCTGCTGATTAGGCAACATATTAATTACAAATGGTTACAGATTGATCGACGCAAACAGCAATGTAAGGTACATTGTATACTGTACATGCGTATACATGCGCTCAAAACGTTCAGGCGGTTTTGCGTACTTCCGGGTAGGAGAGGAGTAAAGAATATTGGGACGCAGCCCATGTGTAGATGCTGAGCCCAAGAGAAAAACAGGCCACACACACACACACAGCGAGGTGGACCTGAGGTGGACATTGGAGATTGGACTTATTATTGTAAAAGAAAATGTTTGGACCAAGTCGACCTCTAGGAGGGAGGAATGAAAATCATATTTTCGGATGGGGGTGGTGTGTGGGGGGGGGGGTGTAAAGGTTTTATTCCCTTGGGCTTTCCTGGTAGTTTGTGTGAGAGGCGTGTGTTCATTGTGTGTGTTTATCGTACATCACCCACACCGGTGCGAACGGTAACGGCTGGGGTGGGTGGGTGGGGGGGGGGCGGCGGCGTTCCAAGTGCGCCGCCGGGGATAAACGCCACAGCGTTCCGAGAGGCTCGTCTCGCCCGTCCGGCGGCCGATGCCGGGTCGCCCCGCGGGTCCGAGCTGAACGCGGGGCGAGTACGTTTAAGGCGAGGTATTGAAGTGAAGTTGTGTTTTCTGTCCTGACGGGATTCGGTAACCGACGCGCGGAAGGGAAACCGCATCGAGTCCCTTTGCCTTTATGGCCTGTCCCCTGTGCTCTGTTCTGTGCCACGCTCTGATTGGAGAGCGATTCGAAGCGAGGCGCGTTCCCTGACGGGCCCCTCCTCGAACTGGATAATGCCACAGAGTCTTCATTACATCATCGGTTTTAGGCTGGAGGCTCGTGTGTGTGTTTTTTGCGTGGCAGGGGCTGAAACTGCCCCGTGACCCCGTCTTGGCAGGCGCCCTTGCTCCACGGCGCCCCCCCCCCCCCCGGAGAGTTGCAGCTCGCCGGAAGTCCCGCTCTCTCCCTGCCGCTGCTCCGGGCCACGCCCTCAGGCCAGCCCCGCCTCTCGGCACATGTAGTAGAAGCGGCCACGCTGGGCGATGAGCTGGGAGGGAGAGTCCATCTCCACAATGTGACCCCTCTCCATCACCATCACCCTGCACATTCAGATATGCACACGTTAGCATATGCACACGCTGCTCACTACATGCATGCTCCTTATTTAACACGTTTCTCTATGCGTGTGCTGTCTGTTGTACATTCGTGCTACTGAACACACAATGCTTACTGTGGCCTACACACTGCCTAGTGTGTACTTTAGTGTGCACGCTGCCTACTGTACACTCCTTACTGATTGCACACGCTGCCTACTGTACACTCCTTACTGATTGCACACGCTGCCTACTGTACACTCCTTACTGATTGCACACGCTGCCTACTGTACACTCCTTACTGATTGCACACGCTGCCTACTGTATGCTCGTGCTACTGTATGCACACGCTGTCTACTTAACGCACTTGCTACCTAGTCCTACCATACGAATGTTCGCACATGTTAAATGCTATTCATTCATTTATTTTCTGTATCTTATGTGTATGGCATAACAGGCCAAGAGGTCTTGGATATTAATATTGATATGAATGCGGTATATCAGTTGTATAATGATAAGAATATCAGGTATTAGATGTATGAATAAGGCATACCAGTATATTAATTTGAGTATGATGAGGCATACTGGAGTTCACCATTGCATGATATTGCCAAGACACTGGTTTTGAAATGCAAAATACATATTTATTTACATGATGTGTAAAGAGTATAAGAATACGAGGTGTTGCAGGTTTGAATGTACTTATGAATACGAGGCACGGCAGGTTTATGAATATCAGTAAGTTCATGAGGCTGACCGTGTGTAGTCCATGATGGTGTTGAGTCGGTGAGCGATGGTCAGCACGGTGCAGTCCTCAAACTGGCTGCGGATGGTGGACTGGATCAGGTTATCGGTCTCCAGGTCCACAGCGGCCGTGGCTTCATCCAGAACCAGAACCTTGGTCTTCCTCAGCAGCGCACGAGCCAGACACACCAGCTGGCGCTGACCCAGACTGGAGAGAGAGGGAGAGAGAGAGTGACACATTGTCATTTTAATGTGTGATATTTTGCATATCCTAGAAAAATACAGCTGGTTAAAATACATGTAGGAAATCTTATACACCACCCCGATGTTTCAGTTCAGAGTGCAGATATTAATTTAATTTGTGATTCCTATCTTGAATGAAGGGATCATTTGAATCTGTGTTACTATGTGAATTTGTATTTTACATTATGCAATTTGTATTTAATTTCAGTACAACTCGTGCAATCCGGGGCTTTAGCTGCGACCAGCAGCTAGTATAAGTCACTCTGGTCGGTCTGTCTGTCCAAATTATTTCAGCTGCTTTGTAGTACGCCTGATCCGATATTCTGGAGTTATATCACACCCAATACTGATTATGGTATATTGTTGCTATACTAACCATATTATATGCCTTTATTATAAGTGTTAGATTGTGTTTTATGGAGTTGTAGGTGTAGCAGGTGAGGTGTACCTGAGGTTTTCTCCTCCCTCTGCACACTCATGGTTCAGTTTGTCCGGCAGAGTCAACACAAAGCTCTTCAGATGGGCCAGTTCCAGAGCGCTCCATACTTCCTGGTCGGAGTACGCATCAAAGGGGTCAAGGTTTATTCGCAGAGAGCCGGAAAACAACACTGGATCCTGGGAGAGAGAGTCAAGACATGTCCCCTTTTATAATACACAATACACATTATGCAAACACACACACATACACACACATAGACCCACTCACACAGGCTCCACATACAACACAGTTACAGGTACACTACCGTTATATATGACACACATGCACTTGCATGCAGACACCTGTGTTACCTGTGGAATAATGGTGATACGGGACCTCAGGTCGTGGAGCCCTATCTTGGCAATATTGACTCCGTCAATGTAAATGTCTCCCTTGGCGGCCTCCAAGATCCGGAAAATTCCGAGGGCCAGAGAAGATTTTCCTGCTCCAGTCCGGCCCACAATCCCAACCTGGAAAAGAGCAGGGAGAGTGTGTCAAGACCAAAAAAATAAAACTCATTTTAATTCAAAAGGCTGTGATTTTGAATTAATTCTGCTCAGGAGATACCAACACGCAAGGAAACCTGTACAGTTTTACATACACATGTTCAGAAATCTACTTTTAAAAAGCTCAGAGAAAATACCTTCTGGATATGAACCTGTTGAGGCTTCATGAAATTCAAACTGGAAACTATTTTTTTCTTAATGACTCACTGCTTTACTGTGTCTATCCTATGCAGTAAAACTCAGAGTACATATGAGCCCAAACATAAAAGCAGAAACCTTATCAACTTTATTGATTTTCGTAAATATACGCTAATCCCGAATTTGATGCCTGCAACACGTTCCGCTATAGCCTCTCTGCATTTGAATGGATCTCTATGGGAATTGGGGAGTGGGACTAGATTTAGCTGTAAATTCCACAGGAATAGTATGGAACCCATGGTTGGCTAAATGGCTGTAAGTCATCAAGGGTCTGTGGTACCAAACAAGCCTCAAATCATCACTCTGCTGCCAGATATGCAGTAGATATGGATGGATCACTTTAAGGCTTCACTTTGTCTTTTTTTGTTTGTTGCCCATCCAAACTTATTTGGAATGTGTTACAGGCATCAAATTCGGGATTAGCGTATATTTACAAAAATCAATAAAGTTGATAAGGTAAGACATTAAAAATGTTTTCTTTGTACTGTTTTCAATTAAATACATGTAAAAGATAATTTACAAATCACTGCTTTGATGTGCATTTTACATACTGTCCAAACATTTTTGGAATTGGGGTTTGTACACTGCTAGAGTTGAATTAACACTGGACATTTTACTGTGTATGGAGTATTACAGCATTGTTTTATACAATCACACCTTTTCGGTGTCATTGCATACATTTTTGGAATGATTTAATGACCTTCTCTCTCTCCTGGATGTGCAGAGAAATTCCCTTCAGAGCCCAGTCCAGACCCTTGCGGTACTGCAGGCCATAATCCTGGAACTCTATGGTGCCAGTCTCAGGCCAGGATTCTGGGAGGTTACTGTCCTCTATGGTCCACTCTGCCTGCAAGGCCCCACAACAACTGGTCAGAACAACACTGCACTGCTGGTCAGAACAACACTGCAAGTCCCCCTGGACAAGTGCCAAAATGTGAATGTAACAATGAAAACTTCAAAGAGTGAGGCTTTGTGAGTACAGTAATGGGAGTGTGCAGTCACTGACATATTAATTAACCACAAGGCCTAAAAAATAAAATACATGAATTATGGTTTCAAATACACTATATGGCCAAAAGGATACGGACACCACTTGGTCTAGTACTGTTTTTCATGGTACGGGCTAGGCCCCTTAGTTCCAGTGAAGGCAAATCTTAATGCTACAGCATACAATGATATTCTAGACGATTCTGTGCTTCCAACTTTGTGACAACAGTTTGGGGAAGGCCCTTCCCTGTTTCAGAATGACAATGCCCCCGTGCACAAAACGAGGTCCATACAGAAATGGTTTGTCAAGATAGATGTGGAGTAACTTGACTGGCCTGCACAGAGACCTGACCTGAACCCCATCGAACACCTTTGGGATCAATTGGAAAGACGATTGCGAGCCAGGCCTAATCAGCCAACATCAGTGCCCGACCTCACTAATGCTATTCTGGCTGAATGAAAGTAAATCCACGCAGCAATGTTCCAACATCTAGTGCAGTGGTTCTCAACCCTGGTCATGGAGTACCCCTGTGCATGCTGGTTTTCGTTCCAACCACAATTGCAATACTTGAATTTTAACAAGCTGTTAATTTTTCTTAATGAGGTGTTTTTAATGTTTATAGGGATTATTTACCTTCTTAAGCCACATTATGTAATAGCTATGCATGCCATGAAGAATAAAAGTCCAATATTCACATTGTGTTGTATTGTAAACAATTAAAAGGAGGTACAAAATGTTTTAACTGATCAAATTAAAGACTGAGGTGAATCAATAGGCTCATAATTGGTGAAATTGTGGACACATGGCCACTAAAACTAACCATTTGGTAAATAATGAAGAATTCAAAGACAAAGCCAATGATAACGAGCCAAACCTGCATTGTGTTAACAAGCTTAAGGAAAAAATTATGAAGGAACATAAACTTGTGTTCAATTACCTAATTAGGAGCCTATTCACCTGAGTTCTTACCTCTTCTTTGTAATTGTTTGCAATATAACACAATGAACATAATGAACATGGGATTTTTTTTCTTCATGGCATGCATAGCTATTGCTAACATAACGTGGCTTAAGAGAGTAAATAGTTTAAAGTGTTCTCTCTATACAATAAAAACACCTAATTAATAAAAAATAACAGCTTGTTAAAATTCCGGTATTGCAATTGTGGTTGGAACAAAAAGCAGCATACACAGGGGTACTCCAGGACCAGGGTTGAGAACCACTGATCTAGTGGAAAGCCTTCCCAGGAGAGTGGAGGCTGTGAGTTCTAAAAGGTTGTGTGCCTGCCATTTTTAACTGATTTGATTTGAATTTGATGTGATGAATCTTCGGAAATATCTGTGGTTGAATGCGACAAGTACAAGTCCAGTGTGTGGCCTTAACAGGGCAGGCTAACTGATGCTTATTACGTGCAACCGTGGGCTTCCCGTTGGATAACCATGTGTGCAAGTGACTGATATGTGAGAGTTTTGGGGGTCAGATGCTCGCCTCTTTTGGGGTGTCGGCGTACTCTTTCACCCTTTCCACTGAGACGATGTTGTTCTCAACGTCAGTCCAGGAGCGCACTATCCAACTCAGGATTGCAGTCACCTGGATAACCACACATGGGCAATACTGTTAGCACTGAGTATGATCAGTTCAGACCAGTGACTTGCAAAGAAGTTAATTTTATAACGATGCAAATAAAAAAATAAAAAAGCTACTGCAGTAAAAAATGAGTTAATGTGGTGGCAGTGCTAGCAGATATTGCTACTAGCAAGTAGAAGATAAAACTGCAAAGGATCACCCACTAGCAGCTAGCTGTTTCTTCTTTTACTTGCTAGCAGCTAATCTACTAGCACTGACACAACGTGAAATAGTTTTTAAGACTGTATCACACAGAAACAGTGAAATGAGTGAGGTATATACAGACACTGCAGTGACATGTTTAAAAAGGGATCAGTGGCTTTGGGGGGGTGTTTGAGGGGTGATCCTGAGCTAAGATGGGGAAGCATTTTAATGAGGAGGGGTTCACCTGCAGGGAGTGGGACACAGCCAGTCCCACCAGGCCTGGGCTGAGACTGGCCTTACCCATCACAGAGAGAACGGAGGCTGCCAGCACGAGGACATTACCCAGGAGCTCCAGGTTCACTGCCAGCCACCTGCATGCAGGCAGCGCACACTGTTACACCAACACTTATGCGCAACACCTGCATTTGCACGGCACCAGGTAAACTTCAGCATTTAAAAAAAATTTTTTTTTAACAATAAACATGTTTACATGCCTTATAATTTCAGTAACAAGGAGGCACTGTTGTGAATTTTCATATTTAAGAAATTTCCTGCAGTGGTTTTCTCATTAAAAGGAACTATTATTTGATGTATTTTTGTGGTGTCTTCTCCAAAATATTTTTCAAAAACCTTTTTTTTTTCTTTCAAGATATGAAATATCTCATTGGAGTGAACAGGAGATAAGTAAAACTTAAGTAGAAATTTTACTCTGCACTTTAAGAAAAATCTTGAAATAAGAAGCCGGCTGAAACATTGGCATGGTTTCTTTTTTCATTGCCTGACCTGGTGGCCACGAATCTGGGGAAGTAAGCGGTCTGGTTGTGGTCGACCCTATGGTCGGCCTCACGGATGAAGCGGGGCTGCTCGCCGTAGGCCCGGATGACGCAGGCGCCCTGCACCGTCTCGTTGAAGTGCGTGTAGATGGGCGAGCGGCTCACGGACTCCAGCCGGCGAAGCTGACAGGAAGTGGTCACGTAGAAACTCTGCAACATAGAGAAAGCAACGCACATTAGCGGCAGGTGCTAGTGTAACAAACCTGTGCACCACTAATACTCCCAGGGGTGGACCATATAAAGGCCACAGAACAGGAGGGTGGGACTCCGCTCATTCAGGACAACAGACAAGGGAAACCAAAATTAATCAGCACTGACAGACTTCAATTTCAAAGCATAGTTTCTTCTTTAATAAGGTCTACTGCATAACTGGACTAAAGTACCTTAGCTAAAAGCACTGTGCATACCTGGACAAATGCATAGAAGATAGCGAGGGGCAGTATGACGACGGCGACGAAGGGGGTGGCCATCAGCACGATGATGCACACCTCAAGCAGCTTGAAGAGGTAGTTGAGCATCATCTTCAGGCCATCGGGGATCATGCAGTCGATAGCGTCCACCTCCTTGGCGAAGCGGTTGAGCAGGTTGCCGCTGGGACAGCGCTCGAAGAACGCCATGGGCGACCGCAGGACGTTGTTCAGCAGGTCCAGGTGGAGGTGGCGAGACGCCCTGATCCCGCCCACTGAGATGGCCACCGTGGTGCCGAAAATGGCCACCCCTGAAATGCAACGCCAGATAAGCGGCGGGACAAAACGCGGAAACCATTTTGTATCTGATTTTCCTAATTAATCGCTTTTAATCAATGTCAGACAAGCTGATATCTAACTGTTATCTGCTCACTGATTGGTGCTAACCAATGAACCAATGTCTCCTAACCAATCTGTGCAAACTGATTGCAGCTGACTAATTGCTGCTAAATTGTTTCTGCTACCCAATCACTGTGAATCGATCTCTGCTTACCGACTTCTGCTAACCAGACCTACCTTGTGCAAAGCCAAGAGCGCCGAATACACCCAGCTTAACATTGGCGTGGGTCTGGGTGCCATTGAGGACGGGCGCGTCGGCCCACAGGCTCAGCCAGTAGTTGTAGGAGAGGGAGGCGGCCTGCTGGAAGGCATACAGGAAAACAATGGGCAGGATGAGCATGAGGCCGATGGTGCGGAAATATTCGCGGTACATCTCCAGCTTGACCTGCAGGAGGGAGAGATGAGCCACAGGAATCAGAGAAGTTACAGGTCACCACTGCACCACACTGCCAGCCACTGCTGAGGGTAAAGCAGGGAGGATTTTTCTGATGATATTTCTACTATTATTCTTTTTCTACTATTGTTCTATTATCCTTTTTTTTTTACTGAGAACTCTTTACAATGCAGTGACCTGGGGAATGAAAGTGATTGTGTGGCCAATCAGATGTGGGGGATGAATTTGACTGGGATTCTTGGGTTAGCACCCCTCCTCTTACAACAATTGATATGGAATTTTTAATGACCACAGTGAGTCAGGTTACATTCTCAGCCAAATGATGACACCCTCTACAGCAGTGTCCCCATAAATTTGCTGGGACATAGTTTCTTACTTATTTAATTCCTAAGTAGGCTACTTGAGCATTTATCTACCCACCCGGCCTGTATGGGCCTGGTCCGCTTCAGTTAGCCGGCCCTTCTCGCCCTGGTCCAGTTCCTGGTGTGGCTCAGAAACGGAATCTCTGTTCTGCAGGCTGGTGCTACACGTGTCACCGCTGTGGGGAAACACCAACACACATGTGAATCAATCACAGGCTTTTGAAATATCTAAAGGACATAAAGCATTGTAGGATTTATGTGCCACAGCCCCTCAACAACCACAAAAAAATCACAACATGGTCAAACAGAACCTGAAATGTTGGTAACATATTTTGAATACATTTTACAATATATTGTAAACCTGTTTAGGAAAATCTACATTGTGGCCATTTTTTCTGCATTTTACAACATGTGAAGTTTGTACTCCAGTATACAGTGAGCACCATAATTCATTGGACAGTCACACATTTTTTGTTATTTTGGTTCTGTACCCTAGCACCTTGAGTTTGAAAGGATACAATGACAATGAGGTTGAAGTGCAGACTGTCAGCTTCAATTTGAGGGTATTTCCATCTATATAGCATGAACCGTTTAGAAATTATAGAACCTTTTGTACATAGTTCCCCCCCCCTCCCCCCATTTTTGGGCATCAAAAAATATTGGACAGTTTAACATAATGTAGAATAAAGTAATCATTTTTAATATTTGTCGCATATCCTTTGCATGCCATGACTACCTGATGTCTGTGACCCAACAATATCAAAAGACTCTTGATATCTTATTTTCTTGTACTCTTACAAGCGATACTATAACGTCTCTGCATTTGAATGGATCTCTATGGGAATTGGGGGGTGGGACTAGATTTAGCTGTACCTAATCAGCTGCTCATGGGAGAGATCTCTGGAGGATGGCATGAAATCTGTCAAACTGAGTCGCGAGGCCGACCTCCGCGATCCAGCAGAGTGAGTCTGGACATCAGCTTCTGTAAGCAACAACAGTGATTCTACATCAGCTTCTGTAAGCAGCAACAGTGATTCTACATCAGCTTTTGTAAGCAGCAACAGTGATTCTACACTAGCTTCTGTAAGCAACAACAGTGATTCTACATCAACTTCTGTAAGCAGCAACAGTGATTCTACACTAGCTTCTGTAAGCAACAACAGTGATTCTACATCAGCTCTGTAAGCAGCAACAGTGATTCTACACTAGCTTCTGTAAGCAACAACAGTGATTCTACATCAGCTTCTGTAAGCAGCAACAGTGATTCTACAACAGCTTCTTTAAGCAGCAACACTGATTCTACATTAGAATCTGTTAGCAACAAAGATGATTCTACACAAGCTTCTGTAAGCAGCAACAGTAGAGATTCTATATCGGCTCCTGTAAGCAGCAATGGTGATTCTACACAAGCTTCTGTAAGCAGCAGCAGTGATTCTACACTAGCTTCTGTAAGCAGCAACAGTGATTCTACATCTGTAACGGGACGGGGGACACTCTTACCTCTGTGTGCTGAGCTCTCCTTACTCTCACTGCTGACAAAGGCACGTATTAATTCAGCGAAGCCCCCCAGCCGCCCCAGCAGCTCTGGGTACGATCCCATCTCCGTGATCTCTCCGTCCACCATCACCAGGATCAGATCGGCCTGGGGCAGGTAGCTGAGGCCGTGGGTCACAAGGATACGCGTCTGCGCATACAATGCAGAGTTTACATTACGTACTGGATGCACATCTGTGCATACAACACAGTTTACATTAACTACAGAGCACATGTCTATGCCTACAGTACATTCTTTTTTTTACGTTTGCTTCAGATTTTTCCCCGTTTTCTCCAAATATAGTGGCCAATTGTACCCCTATGTTAGTCAATTCCCCCATGTAGCAACCACTCGAGAATTTGCTGCTACACAACCCCGTCAGCCGGTAGTAGGAAGGAGGGCGCCACGTCCTCTTCAGGGCGCGACTCCTCCGAGCTCCTGACCGTTGTTCAAACTCGCCCGGAGCCGCTTGTACGCGACGATTCTCCCCCGCGATTCCCTCCCCCAACCCCAGGAGCGGCCGCCCAATTGCCACACCCTCAAGGCACCGGCTATACTCTGATCTGGCAGGAACCTGATCCGGCCTGATCCTAGGTGTGCAACTGTACCGACTCAAAGTCTGAGCTTATACCGCTGTGCCACCGCGGCGCCTCTGCCTACAGTCTAACAGAATCGGAACATTCTCCTCCAGCTCTAACGGACCATGGCATTAATTTGGTAATTTAAGAAGGAGCTGAACCCATGTGATTACTGCAGGAGTGAGAAACACGGCTACCTCATGGGGCTACAGATGCACCAGCCATGTGGGTCAATGGCCGTGGTATGTGTGGTAGTAGTGTGTGGGTGGGTGGGTGTGTGGTAGTAGGTGTATGTCTGTGGGTGGTAGTAGTGTGCGGGTGGGTCAGTAGTAGCGGTGTGTGAGGGTCAGATCCACAATAATTGAGGGTCACCTTGTCCCTTAGGAGCCCCTTGGGCCCGATGACTCTGTCAAAGATGTGCTGGCCGACGTGGGCATCCACGGCGGACAGGGGGTCGTCCAGCAGGTAGACGGTGCGGTCGCAGTACACCGCCCGCGCCAGGCTCACCCGCTGCTTCTGCCCGCCAGACAGGTTCAACCCCTAAAAGAAAAACACCGGTGTGAAACCACAACAGACCAACCGCACAGCTCATATTATCCTGTCCTCTCTGGTTCATTGGCCTACACTGCAGCCAATAGGACAGGCCCCACCTACCTGCAGGACTTAATCCAGAACTATGTTCCTGCTCGACCACTTCGCTCTTCTACAGCAGGGCGACTGGCACTTCCCCCCCTCCGTGTCAAAGGCTCTCGCTTGTCCCGACTGCGGAGTTTTTCCACATTAGCTCCTCAGTGGTGGAATGAACTTCCCATTCCCCTACGTTCTACTCCAACCCTGCCTGCATTCCGTCGAGGCCTGAAGACCCACCTCTTCAGACTCCACCTTGACTGATATTCTCACCTAGGAATATCAGTTCCCTGTTTACTACTTCCCTGTGTTTTCCTGTCTGTTTATTATAGTTTGTAACAGTATTTGGAATGGAAGTGTGGTGTTGCTGATTTGCCCACAGCTTACTGTGAACTACAGTCAACGTTCATTGCTAGGGATAGCTGCTACATTATGCGAAGGATGTGCTTTGCCTTGTCTGTTCTGTAGTGATCTTGATGATGTCTCTGTACGCACTTACTGTACGTCGCTTTGGATAAAAGCGTCTGCTAAATAAATGTAATGTAATGCAATGTAATGTTCATGCAGCCACTAGTGGTAAAACTTTGCTACTGCAGCCCTTTGGTGGGAACACAGACAGATCTCTGAGAATACCAGTCTGACTGGGAAAAATGACCTGGAACACCAAACAGTATCCATTATTCATCAGTCTCAGTCATCATTGTGGGACTCACAGTGGGGCTCAGTCATTACTGGGTGGCTCAGTCATGGCTGTGCAGCTCAATCAGGGGAGACAAGGGGGTACAGCCCCGGGCAGCGCTCCTACCTTCTCCCCGATCTCGGTGGCGTCTCCAGCTGGCAGGATCTCCAGGTCGGGCAGCAGAGCGCAGGCCTCCACCACCTTCCAGTACCAGCTGTCCTTCACCTCACGCCCGAACAGGATGTTCTCCCGCATGCTGGCGTTCTGAATCCAGGCCTGCTGGGGCACGTAGGCCACAGAGCCCTGCCCAACAGATCCCAGATCAGCTAACGACCAGCACACAGAGACTGAAGCATTTACGGGAACAGATCCCAGATCAGTGAGGCACACCAGAAACAGTGTGGTGTACTTTGCTCTTCACATGTTTCATTTTACTTCATCTTGGGTCTTCCATGATAGTTTTTCATTGAAACAGTAAGCAGTATTTCTTGACAAAAATTGGATTACTCAGTTCAGTTCAAAGACCAGGCCCCTATAAGTAACACAATTTTCTTTTTTTTTTGAGGGTGTTGCTGTGCCAGTGCTTTCTAGTGTTGTGTTTTTATGTTGTACAGGTTGACTGACAGCTCCACATAGAGAGAAGAGGCAGGCAGGTGGTGTGTTTTGTTAGTAACGATTGATTGACAGCTTTCACAAACACCAAGCAGGGGGTGGCATTCGTACCCGAACTGTAACACGCCCACTCCGTTTCTCCATCTCCCCAAGCAGGGCGGAAAGAAGCGAGGACTTCCCACTACCCACGTGCCCCACCACAGCGACCAGTGAGCCACGCGGAACCCGCACACTCACCCTGCAACACAGGAGTCGATGGTGAGCTACTGCTCTGCTGGGGCTTATTTAACCATTACTTAACCAGGAATACCCCATTGAGATCGAAATCTCGTTTACAAGCGGGACCTGAACCTGAATTATTATGAACATAGTGATGACAATAATATGTTTGTTTATGAGATAATTATAATACTGAGACTCACCTCCTGAGGCATGGAGGGCCTTCCTTAGACCAGCTGAATGTACCGTTCTCTATCACCAAGCTATCTCCCTCTGAGAGTGATAGAGAGAGAGGGAAGGAGAGAGAGAATGTGGAATCACAGTGGAACCAGATAATTCGCTTGGTGGTTTCCCCAGACATCCTGATTACCTATTCTGATTCAATTTAACATTCACAAGTTCTCATAGTTCTGAAATATCTTTATATAGTTGCAACTGTTGGTTATAGAATTTTGCTGAAGCTCCTCAGTGTTCCAGAATGTTCCAGAAGAGAATTCAGAAAAGGCTTGTTTTTTCATCATTCAAGAAAAAAAACAGTTATTTATGTGTTGACAGCTGTTTCAGCACACATACAGTGAGAACATCCATATGTGACTATAGTAAGCCCTTTCTGATGAAGGCTGTGAGCAGGATTAAAGCCTGGAACAGCCATGCGACTGGCTGCAGGAAGTGGAGAAGGAGTCTCACCAGGTGAGTAGGGAGCCTTTTCTACGCTGTCTGCTTTGAGCTCGTCTTGACAGAGAAATTTTCCAAGGCGCTTGAGCGAGACAATAGCCTGAAAAAAAGATTGTAAGATGAGCTAAATATAATCAATATGATAATAAAGATAACGTATCACAGTTACCTGTGGCTCCTTCACTGACTAACCAAAAATGAATTAATTTAGTGAAATATCTTATTTGTGTGTTACATCTCCTCCATAACTCAGGCAATTTGGACTTATTTATACCATTGAATGTGCATGCTTTATCTGGCAAGGAGTTAGCTGAGCACAGTTTCTGGCTAGTTAGGTACTCCAGGTAAACCTCTCATGGCTTTAGAACTGATATAGCTAACCAGAAAAATCCATGGCAAGTTAGCCTGTGCTGTTGGTAAATTTCACCCTCACATGGTTAGGTTATGGCTTTTTAAAAGTGTGTTTATGTAGTAATGGCGTCTATATTAAAACACACGTTTAAGGCTACAGTGTAAGGGGGCCTTTGACCACTGACCCTTGACCTCACCTGCATGGTAGTGCTCATGGCGAAAGGCAGCTGGCTTAGTGGTGCCTTCAGGATGTTGATCAGGGCCATGGATACAAAGACCTTCTGTGCATCCAGAACGTTCCGACTGTCAATCAGTACATAAACTCCAAACATGGCGAAGGCAATCTGAGAAGAACAACCAAAGAGAATAATAATAATAATAATAATGATGATGATTCTTACTCTTATTATTTGACATTATAAGTGTCATAAATGAAGACAGACCCTATCTACTGTATGAAAGAGTCCTGTGCAGTGTGTTAACCTTCAATAAGCGAATGGAATATCGCCACTGCATTAATCCCAAACTGTAAGTCACACCCAAAACACTCAGGTGACACAAGAGACACACAAAACACATAGCATAGCATAGAGCCTGGGTTTCCAAGCTGCGCTAGCCAAATGTAGCCTCACCTATATTCTGAAACTGAATGAATTACAGGCTAGTCTGTCATTCCAGTCAGTGTGAATGTCTGTGGAAGCGGCGAACATGTCTTATTCCTCCTGACCTGCCTCAGCCCCTATCAGAACCCATCATTGGGTCCCGACCCAGTTTGGGAACGACGGGCGTAGAGCCCACAGCTTGGGAGGCTGGGTGTTTCCGGAGGGTGCCGTACCAGGAAGGAGGAGGAGTTGAAAGAGGCGATGGAGATGGAGTAGAGGATCTGGGATCTCTTGAGTGCCTGTAGCTCCATCTCTCTCTGCTCCAGGACTCTGTCCTTAAAGGCCTTCTCCCAGGCGTAAAACTTCAGGATCTTAATCCCGCCCAGAATCTCGTTCATCAGCTTTAGCCTCCCGTCTGTGTACTTCATCTGCACCTCCTGCGGGGGGCGCAGGTTCAAAGCCCAGAGTGAAACACGGCTGTGTGTAATCTGAGCAGGCGTGCAGCTATAATGTGCTAACGTGTAAACCGTGTGAGAAATACACATCCCTGAGACACTTGTGACAAGTAAACACGACCACAGGACAGTTGGCAAGAGAAGTACATTTAAAAGTGAAAAATGTGATAATAAACCACAGCAGGGTAAATGCACTGAGTATAGTCTGTTTAGTCATAAATTTACACTGATTCAGTCTTTATAAACATTAGAAGTGAAAATAAACCCCAACGATGTTAATAAGAATCAGCTTGAGCCTTTAAAGACTTCCTCATGGCAATTAAACGACAGAGGAAAGATAACATTAGTTCACAGGGACTCAGCTGTACTTTCCTACAACAACAACAACAACAACAACAACAACAACAACAACACATTTTCACAAAAAAAAATTGAAAGCAAGCAGAACGGCAGGTTGAAAGAGAGCCCGTCAGAGGTTTTAAAAGAACGCAGCCGAGCCGCAGACTCGATCCAAAAAAGATGCTAAAAGATCTAATTACGCGGTGAGGCACAATCGGTGAGAAACAGCGGTGCTGAAAGGAGAATTCGCGCTGTGAGGGAACGCTTTCGCGACCCTATGACAGAAACATCGCCGGCCGTACCTGGAGTTTGCTCCGTTTCTTAGCGATGAAGCCGTTGAGGGGGAATATGATGATAATGGTAGCGATCCCGGCCAAGGCCGATGGGCCCAAATGCTGCGAGACACGCAAGAGACAGCGGTACAGTCACGGACATTCTCCTAACCTCTCTGGCCTAAATCTACGCTTCTTACAACGATTCCTGAAGTACGTCATTGATATCCTTACTTTGTTTTACACTGAAACCTGTTCTGTTAAGACTGAAAAATACATTTTACAACATGCAGAAATACAAGATGGAGGATGAATGTGACAGTACCGGCAGTTAAAGAGAGAGTTAATTCACATTTTGGAGTTAAAATATATACAATTTCAGTTTTAGTGTATGTTTTACTGGCCCAGATAGTTTTTGTGTGTGATGAAGGATATTTTAGATACTTGCAAAGTTTATGACAACTTGCTGGCTTTACAGTGGTTGTCAGACATTTGGGGTTTTGTAGTCTAAGGCAAGAAAATACACTCCAAGTTACTCCAAAGCAGCTTCAACAATTAAATAATGTCTCCAGAGGTTGTATGTGGGCATATTACCTGTTTATCCTTCAGGAAATTGCATATAATTTTATTTTTGCACTATGGCTATAAAGCCTGCGCTCAGGGAAATTGCAGAATCACATTGCATGAAGAAACTGTCTGGGCCAATTTAATACATACACTAAACCTAAAATAATATATATTTTTAAAAACTCCAGCAACTGAATCCCTTTAAGGTATGTGTGCAGTCTGATATTGACGTGAAGATAAATATGTATTCCTCCTGCAGAATTTCATGTAAATGTAATTTTTTTTTGCATGAATCCCATTGTGTACCTGCCACAGGAAGAAGAAACAGAGGGCGATCTCGATGGGGGCCACCCACACTGCGTTAAAGTACACCACAAAGTCCATCAGCTTCTGCGTGTCGGCCGACACAAGGTTCACAACCTCCCCCACGGTACACGCCTGGCGCGCCGCACTGGTGAGCACCAACGACTGGAGAAGAGGACGGGGTTATCAGCGTTAAGATAATTCTGATAATGATTATTATTAGTAGTCGTAGTAGTAATAGGAGCGCTCTATTTTGTGGAAACCAATGCAAGATTGTTCTTGGTAGCTCCACTGGTGTAGCTGTAAGTTATATCATTCAGTATTTCAACAACATCAGCAGCAAGAAACTACAATCCATAATTCATTACAAATTATGTACATGTGCACCCACCAAAATAAAAATGCAAGAGTATTAATGGAGGGGTTGATGAATACGTGGAGGTGAGATGTGGGTACCTTGCGGTAGACCAGGCCCATGACAGCGGTCTTCACCTTCATGCCCACACTGAAGCAGGTGTACAGGTACTGATGGTTACACAGAGACTGCAGGCTGGACAGCAGGAACAGCAGAGCTGCAAAGAAGTAACCCTTCCACAAGGGGGCGTCCTCCTCTCGCATGAACCCCAGCAGCAGGCTGTAGAGTGTGTCACACACACGCGCAAACTGAATCACAAATATGAGTCCACATATCCTGTACCAGCGATTCCCAAACTGTGAGTTGTGACTTGTGAGGTGATACTGTGATACTGTTGTGGGCGACTGGATACACGCATCAATGGCACCAGTATCATTTAATATGTGGGCCATCCTATGGAGTTAATTTAGTGTAAAAACCCAGTGTTTTTGTCAAATGTAAAACATGATTATCAGACAAACACAATGGGCTGGTTTCCCAGACATGGATTAAGCCTAGTCCTAGACTAAAAAGTTTTTTTTCATAAAATTTTAATTTTATTCTGGGACAAGGCTTATTCCATGTCTGGGAAACCAGCCCAGTGTGTTTTGCAAATGTAAAACATGATTATCAAACTATTTGTCTTGCCATTATAAAACATGCCTATCAAACGAATACAGAACAAAATACATCACACTTTACAAACTTTATTGTATATAGTTTAACACACATAAATTCCGTGTTGTGAGCAGGGTCACGGACCCATGTCAGGTGCGGCGGGTTGACCCATTCACACAAACAGCAAACACGGGTTTTACCTGATGTTGTGGAGGGTGGACAATTGTGAGAAAAACTCTGCTAAAATAGTGCCAAAAGTTACGTGATTCACAAATGGAAGACAACTTTTTTTTGTATTTGTAAAGCATTCTGTATGTGTCTGTGAAGTGTGATATATTAGAAAGCTGTTCTGTATTTGTTTGATAGCGACATTTTGTATTGGCAAAACAAATTGTGTTTGTTTGATAATTGTCTCTGTTTGCGAATCGTAGGGCATTTTCAAAAACTGTTTGTTTGTTAGGTTTTGTACTTTTGGCATTAAATTAGCTCCATAGCGTCCAAACATGGAGAAAAGCATGTCGGGGCACGCGCACACGCACACAGAGCTGGTTACAGCATGGTGACACTGCCACACGCATGGTTGGTGCCTGTGGTCAGTGGTGGTTTGATCCTAAAAGCTGGGCAACATTTGCCTCTCTGCCTCTCTCTCTCTCTCTCTCTCTCTCTCCTCATCCTCATCCTCTCTCTCTTCTCATCCTCTCTCTCTCTCTCTTCTCTTCCCCTCACTCTCTTCTCATCCTCTCTCCCTCTGCCCCCCCTCTCTTTGTCTCTCTCTCTTCTCATCCTCTTTCTCTCTTCTCTTCCTCTCACTCTCTTCTCATCCTCCCTCCCTCTGTCCCCCCTCTCTTTGTCTCCCTCTCTCTTTCTCTCTCTTCTCATCTCTCTCTTCTCTCTCTCTCTCTCTCTCTTCTCTCTCTCTCTCTCTCTCTCGTATGGGCACTGCTTGTTGGTCGCTGTCTCACCTGAGCACCTGAGGGATGGTGAACATGAAGGCGTCGTGCAGGATGAGGCAGAGCACGCCGGACAGGAAGTAGGGCCCGAAGCGGCGTGTGAGCATGTGCAGCAGGCGGAAGCCGCAGCTCTGCTCCATCTGCAGCTTCCTCAGCAGCAGCGTCTGCTCCATGAGGCGGGGCCGCAGAGACACGCCCGCCGCCCCGCCCGCGGCCTCGCCCACGGGCCTGTCCCATCTGTGGGGGCGCACAGAGGCAAGCATGAAAAGGGCCTGAAAGGTGCTACTACCACCTTTACTGGGGCAACTAATTCTGTAGGAGGAGTAGCAAGTGTTTTACAAAAAATGCTAATTAGCAGAAAATCGAAGATGGCAGACTTCATGGTTTCTTGAGGCAAATTTGTTGGGCAGGAGTAGCGGGACGTATACACCAAATGTTGTGACTTTAGATCAAACGGGGCATATGCAGTGGGCGTGTCAATGATTTCTAGTGAATTTTTTTATATTTTCTTATATTTGGATCTATATAGCGCCACCACGTGGCTTGATTGGGTTGAAACTGTAGAGGTCAATTCCTCATGTTACTCTTAATAGACTTACCAGGGTTCATAACTTTCTGTGAAATGGTTTTGGAATTATCAGCATTTTTGTGATAAGTCACGCCCATTGAAAATTCATTGGCTCGTCATTCGGCCATCTTTTAAAATATCAAAATTCTGTATATAACTTTTATGAAGCATGGTCTAAGGAGTTTGTGTCCCTGGTTTCATGTAAATTGGCCAGATTTTGTAGGAGGAGTAGCATTTTGTTGATGGTGTTTTACAAAAAATGCTAATTAGCGGAAAATCCAATATGGCTGACTTCATGGATCCTTGAGGTAAATTTGTTCAACATGAGCAGAGGGACCTGTATACCACATTTTGTGACTCTAGGTCAAACGGGGCTTCAGCAGTGGGCGTGTCAATGTCACAATATTTACATGTGCACTACAGCGCCACCAACTGGCCTATCGCCACGAAAGTTGGTGTGACCTTGTGAGATGACAACTTCTAACTATTTCCCAAGTTTCATGAGAATCAGCCAAGCGGTTAAGGAAAAACTCAAAGAAGTAATAAATTAGTACATTTAAGCCAAAATGTTGGCAAATTCAAGATGGCGCCCACCAAATTAGTAAAGATCTATGATCCAAATCCAGCTCTTTATCACTGTAGCAAGTTATACATCTCTGCAAAGGAACTGTGATTTTTAGTGAATTTTTAAATATTTCTTTATATTTGGAACTCTATAGCGCCACCACATGGCTCGATTGGGATAAAACTGTATAGCTCAAGTCCTAATTGTACTCTTAACAGACCTACCAAGTTTCATAGCTTTCTGTCAAATCGTTTTGGAATTATTAGCATTTTTGTGATAAGCCACGCCCAGTGAAATTTAATTGGCTCGTCATTCGGCCATCTTTGAAAATATCAAAATTCTGAAAATAGTTTTTATGAGACATGGTCTAAGGAGTGTGGCTACCAAGTTTCATCTAAATTGGTCAAATTCTGTAGGAGGAGTAGCATTTTAAGCGTTTTACAAAAAATGCTAATTAGCAAAAAATCCAATATAGCGGACTTTATGGGTCCTTGAGGCAAATTTGTTCAGAATGAGCAAAGGGACCTCCATACCAAATTTTGTGACTCTAGGTGAAACGGGGCGTCAGCAGTGGGTGTGTCAATATCACAATTTTGTCACGTGCACTACAGCGCCACCAGGTGTTCAATCTGTGTCATAATATAGAGGATCCAAGAGTTTGGGAATCCCAACAAGCGTGCCAAGTTTGGTGATTCTAGGACAAACCAGCTCATGGGAATTTTAGGTGAAAGCTGAGAAAAAAAAAAAAAAACAGAATCTGAACAGATACAATAGGGTACCAGCAGCTACGCTGCTCGGTCCCCTAATAATGTGCGTCTCACTGCTGCAGCTTGGCGCACTGTAAGGTCCAGTCGTTCTCCAGGTCAGAGAGGATGCGGTCAGACGTGTCCTCCTCTCTCAGTGTCCAGAGGTCCTCAGCCTGCAGCGATGAGCGGTATCCCCTAAAAACTAGCCTGCAGGAGTCACGGCAACCCGCGGAGAGACAACGTTCACACATCAGATTGAATACTTTTTTTTTTACAGATTGAATACAAACTATAAGGTATTCGCATTCATATTCATACTCGTGCTGTAGTATTCATACTGTAGTAGATATTGTATAGAACGTATTATACTGACATGACATTATATGTCATCTGCACATCTATGTACAATTTTCAAGATTGGCCGGTTATTTTATTTTCCCATTTCATGTCAATATTTTAAAATATCATTTCAATATTACATTTATATATAGTTTCTTCTTAATATGAATGACATAAAGAGACTTACCCACCGAACCACCAGAAGAAGATCTTGGACAGGAAAGAGGCATCGCTGACTGGGCAGGGGTTCTGTAGGTGAGAGGGACAGAAGGAAACCATAAGTTCAGTGAAAGTGCTTGGTTTGCCACATCATGCCACATGAGTTTCACACCAGTCCAAAATATTGTTCATTCACAATCTCTGTGTGGATGCTGCTATATGCACATGGAAACAGCACTTCCAATGTATAGCAATTTTAGCTAGTCCAGCTTATGCTATTAGCAGGTTAGCATTCCACCAAGTGTCCTAGCCTGCTTCTAGGAAGACCTGCTGGTTCAAAGTGCTCCGCATTTTTGTGTTATTTCCATCCATGTACATGCACGGGTCTCTGACGGCGTGCGCTGGTGGGTGACTGACCTTGCCCAGCCCAGGTTTGGCGGAGTCTGGTGGCGGGTCAGCAAAGCAGCAGAGGACCAGCTGTGCGAGCTGCAGGGAGACGTAGAGGAAGAAGGAGAGGTACCGCACAGCATCCACTGAGAAACCCTGCAACACACAGAGCATACGCTACCTTATTTATCTGTATACAGCATACCCACTCAGCACCAGCTACCTTATACAACTTACACACATAGCATATGCTATTCTACATACAACTTAAACTCAGAACACATGCTACCTTGCATTGAAATTAAACATGCACATGCTCCCTCATATACAACTTAAACACACACCCCACTCTACCGTACATTCAAATGAAACATGCACATGCTATCTTACATGCAACTTACACAATTTATAATTTAGTCATTTGGCTGCAGCATTTAGCCAAAGTGACTTATAAAAGTGCATTTCACATGGTAAACCACTAGAGCTTGAGGCAGACAAAGTCACAATCATGTAAGTGCCACCGTCAAGGGACATGTCTCAAGGCCTGTGAGATAAAGGGAGAGAAGGACTGACTGGGGAAAGTCATTCTACTTTCGGGGAGGGCAGAGAAGAGTCTGAGCTGTGAGGAGCAGCTGCTGGATGCTTAAAGAGGTGGGACAGCCAGCTGGTGGGAGGATGTTGAGCGGAGAGATCTGGCAGGAGTGTATCATATAATTACGGTCTGAAATAGGAAGGGGCTGTACCATTCGCAGCTTGTTATGCCAGTGCGAGAGATTTGAATGGAATGCTGGCGGCCACTGGAAGCCAGTGAAGGGTGTTCAGAAATGGGGTGGCATGTGTGAATTTCAACCGCAGGTTGAAGCCCAGGCGGGCAGCAGCATTCTGGACTGGTTGTGGCGGCACAGCCCGGTAAGCCAGCCAGTGAAGCCTTGTAATAGTCCAGACAAGAGATTACAGGGGCCTGGACAAGTAGCTGTGAAGGGGCAGATTCTCCAGATTTTGTGAAGGGAGAACCTGCAGTGCCAAGTGCTTGCAGGTATGTGTCCTGAGAAGCTGAACTGGTTTTTCAGGGTCACACCAAGGTTCTTAGCTGATTGGGAGGGAGACAATGTGGAGCCATCAACAGTGATTGAAGTGATTGTAGGGAACCCATTGCTGGGAGGATCTTGTCTTACTGAGTTTGAGCTTCAGGTGGTGGGTGGACATGAAGACCAACACCAGCCAAAACCATACATCGCTGTTGAAACTCACTTCCAGGTCTTGTTGAGAGCCTTGCTCAGTGCGGTTGGCTCCAGTATGGGTCTTTCAGGCCTGTTTTTCAATGCAAGTTAATGGTACCAAATGCGGTCAAAATACGAAACCAATACATTTTTCCCACGAGAAACCTGAGGTCGCAATAGATGCTTTTTCTTCATCTAATGTCATCCGATGTGCCGATTTGTTAACTTATTGTATCGTTTGGGCACTATATTTAATATTTTGTGGACCGGGACAGTTACTGCGCGTCACTAGTATCTCACACTTAGTGGATGAACCGGACCCGGCCCGCACGTAATGACCATATAAGGGTCCCCCTGCTCCCTACTGCGCAGTCTCCGGCTCCAATCTTTGTAAAACATGGCAGCACTTCCGCAGCTTCAAAAGGCTTTTCACAATCCCATGGAAAGTCGATAGGTGATGTCAAAGTCACTTTGTCCATATTCTATGGTGGACATACAGGCTGCAGTGTCAGCCATGTGCACAGACATACATGTATGTCTGTAAGATAGCAATTGAGCCATAAATATTCATATAGGTGGGCCTGCATAGAGCTAGGTGGGCCATAACTACCATAACTACCTCAGTGGGACCTCACATTTGGGTGTGGTGGTTCGGCCAAGATAAATGGGTGGCCCACCCTGGCCCACCCATCCCTACACAGTTGCTGTTAGATGGCACACACTTCTAAATTACACACAAGAAGCACGCTACCTTACTTACAACTTACACACAAGCACACGCTAAGTTACTTACGATTAAACCCTGCTCAAACAGAGTGCACACTGCCTTATTTACACCCATCTATTCTCCCATTGTAATTTTCTGTTGATTAGTAATGTTCAGTCATAACTGTAGACCCCAGCTGTCACTGCCACTCTAATGTTTGCAAATGGGGGGGAACCAAAACCATAACCCTCCCAACCACAACACAAACAGCACAAAATTGCAGCACAAGATGAAGCCCCACAAGCATCCTGCTGCACCACGACATAATTACCAGTAAAACGAATAAACAGATTCACATGTGAAGACACATCACCCAACACACACTGTATGGAAGACCACACTGATGTAGGTACATATTTACTTCAAATGCTAATGCATTTACAGGATGTCTACAGACACGTAGCAAAACCCTTACTGGCTTCATTGTGTCAAGAGTGATTCCCTGTAAAAATCCTAATGAGTCCGAAATTGAGAAGCGTTTAAGAAATATATTTAATCTTCCAAGGAACTTATATTTCCATAACATGAATGGGGGCGTTTAAAAAGGACAACAATACAATCCGTATATATAGCCATCCCTGAAAACCCACAAACCTTGCCACAAACACAAGTTCTGAAATATGTTATTGAAGGGATGAAGGAGACATAAAAATACACTATCCCACTGTTAGGGATCTTCCAGAGAAATCCCAGAACCATGTTCCCAGCCGCATGCTTCCTGTCGCCCCGTAATCAGTCGCTTCCTCTCACTCTCATTCCCCAACAATTTATGACCGAACTCCAAGGCTTGTTACTCATTAGTTGCTTTGAGAGTTTCCCTCTCAGATCGAGCGTCCTTTATTACCTGGGCTGCCGAGACGTCCCACTTCCTACTTCCTGTTTCTGTTCTCATGGGGCTTGTGTCGCGCGGCAACTGGTCGCGCGCCAGGATTGATGATTCACGAAAGCTTGTTTGCGTCAGTTTCAAACCAAAACCCGCCAGAAACCGAACCCTATATATAGACACGTGAATTAATTCAGCATGTAGAAATGAAGATGAAGTCTTGCAATCACGCTATCTGCGTGCGAGTGAAGAGTTTCACGGTCCAGTAAATAAATTCCTTGAGGTGAACAGAGTCAAGAACGGGCAACTATCCGCGAGTGGGTGCATGTTGTTGTGGACATAAATGTTGCTTTTTTGAGGGCCCACATTGTGGCCAATTCTCCTTCTTTTCTCATCCAGAATTAAGGGAAATCTACTGTAATGTGGACGGCCAAGTTAAACAGCGTTTCTGTGGTGGGATCTGCACTGCAGGGAGCGGGGGCTGCAGGGGGTGGACGGAACTTGGACAGGCCACGTGAGGCGACCTCATGTTGGCCACAAACGAAAAAGAGCACCAGCCAGCTGGCACGGGCTCCCTGTAAATACAGGTCAATATCTCCACGGGTTGACTTGGGTGAAACAGGTCTTGTAAACATGAATTCTGTAAACCAAACTCTGCCCTCTCAGACACTTTTTGTTGCTCAGACCTGCTTTCAGCAGCAATACCCCGGGTACCACAATTAAAACACGTACACACCTGTACAGAAAAATAAACAGTTACAAGTGGACGATGAATGAGAGAGGTTTTGTTTTGCTGTGTGTGTCTGTTGTTTTGGCTGGAGCTTTGGATAGCAATGGCCATATATAAAGTGCTTTTGAACTTTGAAGTCCAAAATGTGCGAGTGAGTTCATGGTCACAATTCTCGCTGACCATAGCTACATTATTGCAACCTGAAAGGAGAGCAGGGAGGGTATGTATTTGAAGCTTCAAGCAATCAAGAGATGGTTTCCATAAAAAAACTTGTGATCGGTACAAATCAATCAGTCCCTGAAAGCTGTGCTGCATCCATGATGCTGTAATAAGTTTGTTTTTTGTTTTGAGAGGTTTAATGTTAAAATCTGACAGAATTTGTACGTGAATTCATGGGCATATTCAATAAATACAGAGTTAATTTAAAGGACGTTTAATTTCACAAAACTTTACTAGAAACTGAATTTTTAGATGGACACGTCTGTAGACTGTGTTAGAGCGATGTGTATGTGCCAAGTGGCACATTTCCTCATTAGCTTGGCTTGTCGTAACTGTGATTATGCGTCTGGTTTCCGGCCCAGCCTGGCAAGACACCGGGCTGCCGTGTCCAATGGGACGCCAAACCCCAGGCGTGCAGGAGGTTCCATTCCTGTCACAAACCATGTATTTCTGTTTTAAATATTGTCCAGAATATCCACTCTCTAGACTACAATAGTGATCCCGCAATTAGCCGAACCAACCAGATCCTTAGCAACTGCACCCTGCTCTCTCAATAAATAGGATGGGGCCAAACCAGGAAGGGTTTCCTACAAAATTAAGTATTGTGTGTAAGAAGGTTAAGTCAGTTCTTTTAAGTTCTTTTATTGTTTTATTTACAGTGAATGCACTTTGTCTTTCTCTTTTTAGCCAAAATAAGAAACAATCATGGCCATGTACTGCTGTGCACCGACGTGACGTTTGGTGAGAAGCAGATGACCAATCAAAGTGCTGCTGCTGTAATTACTGTACACCCCCACCAAATTCTAATTTCAGGTATCGTACCCCTCTCTGTAGAACGGGGTAAAAATAGTCTAGCATAAACATACGGTACACGTCAGTGATAAACCAAAAATGATCCACATTATTCAGAAAGGAACCAGTGTTGTAGCTAAACGTCATAGAAAACCAGGTACTAAAAAAAGTTAGATAAATATGTACAGTGCATTTATGGATATGAGTACATGTGCATTTGTGTTTACATGTGTATGTGTTTGCATGTATGTGTGTGTGTGTGTGTGTGTGTGTGTGTGTGTGTGTGTGTGTGTGTGTGTGTGTGTGTGTGTGTGTGTGTGCGTGTGTTCATGTGTATTCGTACAGATGTGACCCACGGCACATACTTGTCTGTCCAAATCCAGACACTGATTGTTGTGTTTGTGAAACACAACAGAAAAAAAGGTTGTGGGTGGGGGGAGGGGGGTCCTATGAAAACAGACGAATAAGGCTGCGGTTTGCGTGTGTCAGGGGGCGGGGTGGGAGACCACTAACAGCTACGCAATCTCCAGACTGTGTGTGGCCTCTGGTATCTGGAGATGGCGGGGATACAGGGTGTGGCAGGCAGACAGGCACTGCATTGCACTGCAATGCGATGGGGAACGGGGGAAAAACAAAACAAAAATGGCAGCCGAACCGTAGAAGGAGAGGAGAGAGCAGGAAACCTGCGTATGTGTCTGTGCTGACCTGACTGCGTCTGCGTTTGGGGGTGTGGCTTTCATCATGCGTGTGAGTGTGGTTGGGCGTCAGGGTCACATGACCTTTCTCTCACCTCCTCGATAACCAGCAGGACCCTGGATCGCAGCGGGACCAGGGAGCACACGGAGGCCAGCAGCCAGAAGACAAACAGGAAGAGAGACGAGCGGCATCCTCTCATCCTCTCCAGGTGGATCACACACACTGCCAGAACCTGCAGGAGAGACCAGCTGTCACACACACAGCCAGAACCTGCAGGAGAGACCAGCTGTCACACACACTGCCAGAACCTGCAGGAGAGACCAGCTGTCACACACACTGCCAGAACCTGCAGGAGAGACCAGCTGTCACACACACTGCCGGAACCTGCAGGAGAGACCAGCTGTCACACACACTGCCAGAACCTGCAGGAGAGACCAGCTGTCACACAAACAGCCAGAAGCAACCAGCTGCCATACACACACTGTCAGGAGAGACCAGCTGCCACACACACACTGTCAGGAGAGACCAGCTATCACACACACACACACACACACACACACACACACACTGCCAGAAGAGACCAGCTATCGCACACATTGCTGGGAGATATTAGCCACACACACACTGCCTGGAGAAACCAGCTGCCACACACACAATGCCTGGAGAGACCAGCTATCGCACACATTGCCGGGAGATATTAGCTATCACACACCCACACAGGACCTGCAGGAGAGATTATTACACTGACTCACAGCCAGAATGTGTCTCTGATACAGATTTCCAGGTGTACATTAGCCGTCATAAATGAGAATGCATCGTGGTAATGATAGTAATGACAATAGTAATGGCATGGTTATGAAGGTGTTATATGCACTAATAGAAGTCTATGGCTTTGTATGGACCAGTCGTTTGTACGCGTTTCATGTAATAGCTTATAACAGTTTTTTTTTCCCTCCCAGCTGTGTTTTGTGGTTTGTGGTTTTGTAATGTTGAAGGTGCTGAAGGTGGTGGATGGTGAGACAACTTCAACCTTCCTGAAATAGATGTCTCGTTTCAGAGGTGCTGTGACTGTGAGCAGCTATCTGTGCCTAGACATCCATATTTAAGTCTCCAAATGGCCAGCAAATATTGACATTGGTGTCTAGGGCGACCACAGCCTCTCGGGAGGAGACTGTTCTGTTAGGGGAGCAGAAACTGCACTGCCTTTTAATTGTTAGATAGTATGGCGAAACGCGCGTGCATTCAGGCGAATTTCAAAGACAAAAATTCCATTGCATTTTTTTCCAGATGCCACTGGCTGTCAGGGCTACTCGAGCATTTGCGTGCAAACCACTTTTACAGCATTTGATTCCCCACATAAATCTCATCTGCAGCTGTGCATTGCTTCATCACAGGAGCCGTAAGCCCAGACGGCCATTGAGTTCAGGGGCTGGAGCCCCATGGGGCGACACCACAATTGCAGCACCATTCCTTCTAGAGGTAGCAAAGAGACCGTTAAAAACACTGAAACCATATGGCCTACATACTTATTTTATTTGATTTGTTTTACCCCGATTGACTAAAGAATAAATTTGTTCCATGATGAGACATGGGGCAATCTGCTTCCTAAAACCCTCCCTCCCTAGGTGTCTTTCCGTGGGTCCTATAGTTCTGCATCCTGACCCGGGCCTGACAGGGCCGAAAGTATTCTGGGATTTTACCGGGTATCGGGCCTATTTTTTATCTCTGTGTCGAGTCAGATCAGGTACGGGCCTATAGGCCTTTCTCTAAGCGCTGCCAACCTGGGCTTTTGCAAATAGCAGCGTAGTAATACTTCCGCCAGCTGTTAACAACAATTGACAACAATGGCACAAAGCATCCAGTTTTAGCAAATTAAAACATCCATATTTGACAGCACAGGAATGACAAACGTATTGACGACATGTTTAACAAGGAAAAACAGCACTAAAGCTAGCTGGCTAGCCTGTTCTGATCATTATTGAATTAAAAGATTAATTATTCCTCTATTTTACAAACATACTTTATGTATGTTTTCTTTCTTTACTTTATGTTAACACAAAGGAAGGACAAGGAAGTTGCTCCTGTGTTGTTTGTTGCAGAAGTGCAAGTGACAAACTTATTAACATCACATTTAACAGAAGGGAAACTGCCTCTTAAAAAAGCCTGAAAGCTTGGTCAGGCTCTATTAGGTTCGGGCTTCAAATTTGGCTAGAGCTTGTCGGGCTGGTTTGGGTCGGGTCAAAAGACGTTGGGCTTAGACGGGCTCAGTCCTCATTTTAGCCCCATGCAGACCTCTAGCGGGGCCACCGGGCACAGTCGGCACCGGCACGGTCAGGATTTGACACCACATCGCGAGGCTCGTTCACTGGAGCCCAGTGTCTTAGCAGGATGAGCCACTCAGTAACCCCCCTACACTTTATATGTCTTTACAGTGGCCTGAGCTTGCATAGTGCTGTAGGAATTGATGCTGAGTGCCTGGAGTAGCACAGGGGACAGGGTTAGTGCATGGAGCGTTACCATGGTGAGGCTGCGCATGACAGGGCTGACCAAGAACACCAGGTGGTGCTGGATTTCCTGGTACCTCTCCAGCAGGAGGTATAAGGACTCCACAAAGCCGTAGAATGTCAGGAAGAAGCCCAGCACCTGCGCAGGAGACCAGAGAGAACTGTGAGAGGAAAGTGGAGTGCATCATGGGTCCATACTTGATCATGTTTAATGAGGTTGTTTAAGCTGACATCATACCAGATACCTTTCACATGTAAATAAAATAAAATTTCCTCCCTCTCAATCTCAGCTGATGTGTGATTAGCCTTCTGGCGCAAACTAGCTGACGTAGATGGCTAGCTGACGCAGATCACCCAGATGGCCAACGATACCCACTCTAAAGCACTTTGCGACCCTGAAAGGTGCTAGGTGAATATGATCCATCAGCACCATTGATTGCAATAGTTTTCCCCCATGATGAGCCTCACCGTTTTTGCCCAGCACATCCTGGAGATGCATATGTACCCTCTGTCGTGGTGCCGGAGGTGCAGGCAGTAGAGGGGCGTGCAGAGCCAGAGGTAGAAGCAGGGGACCCACACCAGCACCGTGTTCTGGAAGCACTGGGTCAGGTCTGGGTTGGACGAGTGCCACGTCCGGTTCCAGTCCTGAAAGCAAACGGCCACAAAACAAGCAAAGATCAGATATCCGGGCTTAGTCTGACAATGCGGCGTGTGAGAGGCGTGATACATGTCGGCGTGTTAAACTTGCCGGCTTGTGAAACAAGGTGGTGTGTTAAACACACCTAACCACGCCCTAAACCCCTAATTCCTAGCTCCTGTCCTCTAAGCTGACAGACTCATGGCTGAACCCAGCAGGTTCTCAGAACCCTTTTGTATACTCAAAAAAAAAAATTTCAACAGATTATGTGAGGCGAATCCAACTACCTTTGGAACTACTGGGCAAAAACCTATAAATGGTTAAACATTTGGCTTTAAATAGATGGCTGAATTAACCAAAATAAAGTCAGTGTGGGTTGTAGAGTTAGTGGATTTGGGGGACAGAATAAGGTTTAGACAGACATGGTTAAATTATACACATACTATGTCATGTAAGTTGTATAAAGGAGAGTTTTAAGACAGTTTGAACATTAGTCTCACTATCCCACCACAGGGTGGGTGTGGGGTAAGCATGGCTCCGCAACCTAATCCACTGAGTAAATATAGCAGCAAGAATGGCTTCAATCAGCTCTCTAAACCTTGGAGCACTGATCTTCTGCCAAAAACAACACAACCCATAACATTTAGTTGTTAAACCACTTTGATGCTCAAAATGCTTAATAAATTCACTCAAAGATGTGACAGATCAGATGTTGGCTAAAACAAAATCAAATAGCAGCTTACACTCACTTTGTGGTCTGATACGGTGACAGACTATGTACAGAATGCTCTAAACATGTATGTAAACAAATATGTACTTAATCAGCATTGTACATCAGAGTAATGTTTACTGAGTTGTGAAAATCAGATCTAGCAGGTTTGTATCATGTGGAATGCATTTAAGCAACAACGCTGTTAGCTCTAGGTTTGCATACATTGGGGCGGTTCCAAAACCAGATTACACAACAGCTTACAAAAAAACACCCGACCACATAGGGGACACACACTACAATTATTGCTAAAATGAGAAAATGTTTTTTTCAAAAGGTAAGTTTTATTTCCCAAAAAGATATGTCTCAAAATTATTAGCACCCCTGTTTTCAGTACTTTGTACACCCAAATTCTGTCCTTTGGGCTGCATTTGTGGATTAATCTCTTGCATTCAAACCACAAAATGTTGATCGGATTCAAGTCTAGACTAAGATGGCCATTGCAAAACAATTATTTTGTGGTCAGTTAACAATTTCTTGGTTGATTTTGAGGTCAGCTTGGGTTGGGCCTTTTGGGCTGTTTGCAGAACAATCCATTTGCAGCCAAGTTTGAGCATCCTGGGGGGTTATTAGGTTTTTTGCCAAAATGTCTTGGTCCTTGATGGATTCAATGTTTCTGTGAACCTTAAACCCACAGGACCCGTAGATGCAAAACAACCCCCATGACAGACATATTTCAGTAAACCCTTTTTCCAGTGGCAAACCCTCCTGGTCTGATCTTACTGTATCACTTGGTTCCAATTGAAGCTCTGGTGCTGAACAGCGATTGGAACAGCGTGCCATGGTCTCATGAGAAGCAAAACTGAGCTTGCTGGTCATGCACAGCAGTGAAGGAGGTTCATGTTGAACACAGATGTTCATGTTGAAAAGTCCACAAGCACAGACCAAAGGACCTCAAAGATCTTGAAATATTTTCTCTGGAGTAATGGTCAGAAATCCCCCCAATATGTTCACTAATCCCGTGTTTTGAACATACAATACAGCTCATTGCCTGTGTTGTTTAGTTTACACAAACATTTTTTGCTCGTCTTTATCAAGGGCGCTAATAATTTTGGAGGACACTTTATATTTTTTTATAGGCCTACATGTGTGTGTGTGTGTATAAATAACATGTACATATGAATTATATAGGCCTATACTATACGTATATAAGATAACATGTGTGTGCGCAAGCTCAGTAAGATGTTGACATTAAGGGCTTGAACAGTAATCCAGCAGTCTCTCTCCAGACTCTAAATATTACATAGGATTGCTGTGCTCTGCCGAAATGCAGTAACGTAGTTAGCGTAGCTTACGTAGTGTATCAGCGTACGAACTCTCCTGGGTCTGCCGTTAAATCCAGTAAACCACGTGATTGCTTTGAACTGCAGATCCGAGGAATGTTCTGCTGCACATATGCTTGGTGCTCTGTCAGGTTACTGCGGTTTTGTACGAGTTTGTTCACGTTTGTTGCTGGACTCAGTGTGGGGTGTGGGTCGTGGGAATGGGGGGGTCAGCTTCCTCTTTTGTCTTCTTATCCATCTTTCTTTGCTCTGAGATTGGCAGTGTGACAGGTAATGTTGGCTAACATGTTTGGCAATTACCTACTGCTCCTGAACAGACTGCTGTCTTTCAACTGTTTATTCGCTATGTTCTAGGTTTCTCCTCAGCTAACAAATTTGTTACAAAACTTGAGTTATTTCATCATTTTTTCTGGGGAATAAATGTACTGGAGCTTTAAAAAATGTATTGGATTGACACTGCTATTTGTGAAATTGACGGTCAAATTGAAGTATAAATTTACATTTGGTAAATAAATAGACACAATTAAATAAATCCAGATTTTTCCAGCCAAATTTAACCCCCGCCTGTATCAGTTTCTGGGAAAATGTGTAATCATCACACGGACTCTGTGTTCCAGGTCTGCCTCACAAGCAGGGCTGTGGCACAAACACACACACACACACACACACACACACACACACACACAGACGGGAAAACATCTGTAACAATCACACAGACTGTGTTCCCGGGCTGCCTCACAAGCAGGGCTGTGACAAGCACTCACACACACACACACACACACACACACACACACACGTGCACCCACATGCACACACTCACACAGCGCAGTACGCTCTGAAGATAGAGTCCTGGGAATGGGGTCAATGGGATTGATCAAATGGGGTTTTTGGTGTTATGGGTCACCTGATGAGGATTGAACATCATTCATGCAGGTGAATATCACATATGTTAACCCTTCCTTGTACCTTTCTATACCTGTTATTATTTTAAATTGTGGTGATTCTCCATAATGACAATTGAAGACCCTGGTGCTAAAATTACTGAAGTCACAAAATGTCTATTTTGAGAAAATCAAATCCGAAAATATCATTGATCCATAAAATCAGCCATTCAAAGTTTTGCTGTTTTTATGCATTGCTAAGTACTCCTTGATGTTTGAAGTGTATGCTGATTGTGAGATAGTGCCATTTTTGTTTTTGGACTTAGGTACTTTTTGCACCTGGCTAGGGCATAGATACAACTGGCATGAAAACTATGAAAGGACTTAGTCACTTTTTGTCAGAAAAACTGTTTATTTACACATAATTTTCCAACTGAGTACATTTAATAACATTAACATAGGTCAGTCATAAGCATAACAAACAAACAAAAAAATCTTGAAGAACATGGGTACTTCAAAGCAACCAAATCACCCAGTCCAACACTTGACATCTTTATCCTGAAAAATGAAATAAGCCTATCCTGGCAGAACCTTTAGAAAAGTCTATTCTAAAACTTGTTCATCTTCATCACCGTCCTCCTGCTCCGCAGCGGTACCTTGGGCCGCGCAGGTTGTTGTAAAAAGTCACCTCCGGGGGGAGGTTTACATGTTCAACTAGGGCAAGAACCACATTGTATTTTCCCGCTTTGATTGGGAGGAAATTTAAATAAGCTGCTGGGGGTTTCACTGACGTTAGTCTCAACATCTTCTTGCCACGTTTCAGTGTGCTGAAAGAGTCAGAGCAGTCAGCAGTCATGGATATGCGGGAAAGGGGTGCTTGTCTCCTCTCGAACTTGACGCCCCTGAATGCATTGATACCAGTCACAGGGCGCAAGAGTGGTTGGAATGCCAACTTGTAGTCCTTGACTTGGACAGTTGTTGTTCCATCTGGCACCACGTCGTCGGTCAGAGGATGTTCCACATAAACAGTCTTGAATGGCTTCTTTTGGTCAGTGTTTTTGATAAGTGTTACCCATTCCGATGGCTTGACGACCATGTCTTTTTTTCTCCTTCTCTTTTCAATCCTTCCAAAATCACGATCGCATGGCATGCGACTGTGACCTGGAAGTGGAAACTTGAGGTGAATTTCACGCAGTGCAGGGCTGCTGTTCACTGTACGGTCCAGATAAGCCTCAGTCAGCAGCAGTGCAGGTGTGCAAGTGTGTGTGTGTGTTTATAACAACCTGCTGAAACTAAGACATCACAAATGATCAACAATATAATCCATGTAAGTACCTCTGGATAATGCTGAGTTCTGAAATGTAAATTAGAATTATATACATCCGTATAACATACGGTATGTGGCTCCTGCTCTAACTCATGGAGTGATAAGGGAGGAGCACTGTTCAGATCTAGCACCCTTTGTTTCTTTGAACCACATTTCTGTAGGCTATGAGACTGTCAGTTTGTATTATATCTGATTGTTACCTAAGCTGCTGGTGTCTCCCTAAACCTTGGAGTTTACTACAACAAGCTTCAAAAGAGAGGCTAAAACATTTACTGGTTTCATATGGTCGCGCGGCCAGGAGTGGCAGGGGTGAGGGTTTGGCATGCCAAAGGTACCTTCTCCTTGGCCAGCTGTGTGTAGACTTAATAGAGTTCAGCATCTTTTCTGACTGGCAGCATCTTGCTGAGACCTATGTGCCAGCTCTTTAATCCATGCCTTACAGTTCGGGGGGGGGGGCGTGGGTGCAGGATGGGGGTTAAGTAGGGCAATTGTGTTTGCACACGCACCCCTCTGTGGTTTTCAAGTGCACACGCAGAATGCAGAGCATTTTCCAGCAAGCTGTCACTGGACGCGGCGTGCCCCCCCCTGCGTAAGTGTCCCAGGCCCCGCCCATCGGCACCCACGCTGCGAAAATACACCTGCCAGCTTGGACCCCCCCAGGCCCCAGTGCCTCTGAGTGATCCTCTCACCTCTGTAGTGTATCCACAGCCCATCCTCCATCTGCATTCCTTCATAAGAAGCAGATCTCTGGTGTGTGATGGGTTCTGTGCCAATACAAGCCAGCACCTTAAAATGAACCGGCAGCCTGCTTCCAGTAATTTCTGTTCAAAGTTCTCATACTAGCAATGTTCCACAAACTGTAGGGTTTATGAGAATCGGTTTTTGTTTGTTTGACAAATTCTTTTGAAGTGAATGAGCCATTTTATTCTGTGGTAAAAGTTGTAAAAACTGGTTGATATATAAACTGTAGGGAAGTGTAACTCCTTCTGAAAGTGACTGATGAGGCAGTTGTCCACCCAAAGATGAGATAATGTGTTTCAAAATCTTTGGTTGAATCATCAAATCAAACAGTAGGTTTAATTCTTAGTCAGCACTTCATCCCTCATTGCACACACTGAGGAGATGCCCTGTGTGGGTTCAGCGCAAAGAACAGCATGTAACAGGTGGTGGGATAAATAAGGATAAGCCACAATGTAATAACTGCCGTTTTACTGATTTTCAAAGGAAAAATGAAACTTGTGCCATTTGTGGGAATATTTTTGGAATCTTGCACTCTGTAATGAGTAGGTCTAACTGTATAGCTCTGTCAATTTTTTTTTTTTTAAAATGGTCGAGCAGTATGTCACACGTTTCACGTTTTTATGGGTTTCAGTGAAATATGGCCACTGTGAGCAACCTGGAGGGAACATTATCAGAGTCCCCTCAGACCTGAAGGGTCAGAGTTTAGGTGACGGACCTGGAGGTTAAAGTATCAGATAACCCTGGAGGTTATTCTATGAGCTAACATTGGAGGTTATAGTATGAGGTATCATTGGAGGTTATAGTATCAGGTGACATTGGAGGTTATACTATGAGGTAACATTGGAGGTTATAGTATCAGGTAACATTGGAGGTTATAGTATCGAGTAACATTGGAGGTTATAGTATCGAGTAACATTGGAGGTTATAGTATCAGGTAACATTGGAGGTTATAGTATCAGGTAAAATTGGAGGTTATAGTATCAGGTAACATTGGAGGTTATAGTATCAGGTAACATTGGAGGTTATAGTATCAGGTAAAATTGGAGGTTATAGTATCGAGTAACATTGGAGGTTATAGTATCAGGTAACATTGGAGGTTATAGTATCAGGTATCACTTAATGAGAAACATGGACGCTTCCAGTACAGAGCTCCGTTCAGCCGAATTTGAATCAATTTGTCTCAGACACTTCACAGGCATGCACAACTTAACAACAGACAATGTAATTAAACAACCATATTCAGACTTCTGTGGTCAAATGTTTTTGTTTGTTCAGTAAACACCTTTGGGGGTGTAAATGAGACTTTTGTACCATTTTCTAGCTTTGAACACAGAACACGCGCAGTTTGGCTAGTGTCCCGTTACATGACGCAACCAGCAGAAACACGTTTTAATTCTCCTATGAATACACTCACTGTTTCAGAAGCATTTCTGCCATTTGCAGTTAATCCAGGTACGAGGAACTTTTGTCACATCTTGCAGCGATAACACTGTTCTCTCTCCTCTCCCATGCCTTCCTCTTCAGTCCATCAACAGTTTAACTGCATGCATCCGTCTGTCTGACATGCATCCGTCTGTCCATCTTTCAGCCTGACTTTCTGTTTGTCGGTCTGTCTCTGTTCCTCTGTCTGTCATAGCATCTATCTGTATGGCTTTCTGCGTATCTGTCTCTCTGTCCATCTTTCCGTCTGGGTCTGTGCGTCTGTCTGTAGGAGCACTCACCCAGAGGGGGTCCAGGCCGCTGTGGCTGCAGAACACATCCATGTGCGCTCCTGTCCCGTCCCGTCCTGTTTCCCAAAACGATCCTGCGTTACCCTGAGAAAATCCCTGGGCAGCACAGTGCAGGTGTGTAAGTGTGTGTGTGTTTAAGTTGTGTAAGTGTGCAACGTGAGCCACTTGAACACTTGGTCCCCTGTCTGTCTCGCTGTCCTATTTGTGAGTGCCACTCATTAGCAATCTCTCTCTATTTGTCTCTCTCTTTCAAAATATCTCCCTCTTTTCTCTCTATTTATCTTCCTCCCTCCCTCCTGCCCTCCCTCCCCATTTCTGTGCGTGTCACATTTTTTCTTCCTTTTCCCTCCCTCTCTCTTTCTCTCTCTCTCCCTCCTTTATCCCACCGTGGTCAAAACACCACAGCAACTCATCTGAAGTTGAACCCCCCCCCCCCCCCCCGATGTGGTGTGATGTGCCAGTGTCCTGTTACTGAATCCTCTTCTTTCACACAAACAGGAGAGGCTATTTGTGTAAGAGAGCTTTTTTTTTTCTCTACAAGAAATATGCCGTGGGCAACTGGCACTGCAGTGTGAATACCATGAACCCAAAATATTTATTTAAATAACCAGCTCCTATAGAGAAAAATATTTTTATTTTTGTTTTTGGAGCCACTGTGTCAGACCCCATGAGCTCACTGTCAGCCATGAGCATCGCGAACAAGTTCGCAGAGTAAATTCTGTCAGAGAACCTATCGCTGTAGCTGACTATGGTCAGCTAGCAATCACGCGTCACATACTCAACCAATCACATGCACACACCTCTAATGGAGCGCCCTTTTTAAGCCAAGAATCAGTTCTCTCTGTACTGCTTGAATGCTGATGCGCTGCTCTTTGTTGCTTACGGCTTGTGTTAAAAGAAATTTGCTGTCACCCGCCACCAACCCAGCTTTCACCTGTCGTTTGGATCTGCTTTAGTATGGGGGGTTTCTGGTCATCTCCTGTTTAGCGGGGGAGATACCCGTGCTCCGGAGCAGTACTAAAGCAGATCCATTCACCGGCTAAAACTAAAATAATTATGCAGCACATTAATTCATTAAACATGTCATTTAAATACGTGAGTTGTCCTGACAGAAATGTATTCATCAAACTGTAGGCCTATGTCATTTTAATCTGCCGTTATAACTCATTATGACAATTATAATGCACTAGAAATACATTTAATTTTAAATAGGCTACTAAAATTCCATCCATCCAGGTATTGCTATATACACAGGGTAAGTGCAGTGTACAGCGTTTTCTTCTTGGATTATAGTGTGTGTGTGTGTGTGTGTGGGGGGGGGGGGGGGGAGACAGAGAGAGAGAGGGAGAGGGAGGAGAGTTTGAGGTTGTGCGTGAGTGTGTGTTTGCGCACTCTCAGAAATAAAGGTACAGTGGAGGGGCATTTTTGCTCTTTAAAGAACACACTTCCTAAATGTACCTTGAAAGTAAAATAACATTCTCTCCCCGGAACTAATAGGCACCTTTTACAAGCAAAAATGTACAAATTAATTTTTATTGCTGGCTAGGGGTACAATTTTATGTACCTATAGGGTACCCCGCCCCAATGACAAGCGTTTGTACCCTTATAGGCATTTTTTTGTACACTCTATTTTTCTTAGAGTGTGTGTGAGAGAGTGAAAGAATGACAGAAGGAGGAAAGATCGAGGTTGTGTATGTATGTGAGTGAAAAAGAGAGAGAGAGAGAGAGAGAGAAAGGGTGAGCGTGAGAGGGTGTGAAGTGGTTGAAGTTCTTGTAAATGTAGCTCAATGGTTCCCTATGTGGCCTTATGAGACCTGACCCAGTGTTTATTATTTATTAATGCAATTGTAAACCAGCCTGGCGGAATGGCTCACACACAGGGGCTGTGGTCCAGGATCAAATCCTGACCGCGTCAGTTCCGACTGTGGCCAGCGGCTCCGCAGATCGACACATTGGTCATAATGCAGCCACGGGTTAGGGGTGGTTCAATCAACAGGTATCTGCATCTCATTGTACCCCAGTGACTGCTGCTGGTCAATCGGACAGTGAAAAGAAGCAGCTGCTGCTACTGGGCCGCATCCGGCTGGATGTACCGCAACTTCTGGCCCGGATCCGTAAAACAGATGTGGGCTGACCTCAATCTGCACAGTGGCCCAAAACCGGCGAGGATCCCCTTTGCGGGGAACTGGACCGGATCTGCTATGAATAGTCCTGCCTTCGGAGTTCATTTTAACATCTGGGCCAAATCGGGCCCAGATGTGCTCCAGATCCGCATAATGACTGTAAACTGAAGAGGGCGTAGCCCGACTCCGATCCGGAGGCGCAGGACGGATATGATCTGCCGGGCTTTCAGCCGGATCCGGGTCAGAGGCGGGCAGAGTTGGCTACTATGTGGGCGGTGACATTGCATGCTCCAGAGAAGAGTGTCCATGCTCTCCTATATCGGCTGTGGCATTTGTAGTATGAGCGAGGCCGTATAACAACTTGGGGGAAAATTTGGGGGGAAAAGGCACTAAAAAATGACCTCACACACGCCTTTAATTCTTTGAGACCATGCAGTTAAATATCAACAAAAACTGCACCGATTCTTTAGCGTCAGAGATGTCTTAGACTTTGTACGTACCCAAGGTCAATACACGTCACAGATTTCACACTGAGTATACAATTGATTAATCGGTCTGTTTACTCAATTTCCTCACAATTCCCTGAAATCCCAAGCAGTTCACACACACGGACACATACACATACTGTACGCGCACCCACACACACACACACACACACACACACACACACACACACACACACACACACACACACACACACATATTTAAAGTAATTGATAGAAATCATTCTCATGCTGCATCACTCATCGCAACCTCTGATTCCAGCGCAGACAGGTTTATGTTTTCCACCAAAGCATGTAAAGTTCACAATATGAGTTGGAGGAAGATCCCCCCCCCCCGCCCCGCCCCCCCCATCATCTCTCAGTGACACTAGGGCCGTGTGTCGCCTATGGGGCTGCTTGCCATAGTCAGCACTGGCACGGTCCAGATTCGATAATAGACTGCGGGGCCCATCCATGCTCTAGAACACTGCCTTTACATGATGAGATACCCAGCAGGCCCAAAAATGCAGTCTCTAATACCTAATAACAGAGCCTGTAAGCTAATAACAGAAGCGTAATCCTCCGCCCTTCCTGTACACTGTGTTTTGTGTGGCCAAGTGGCAATTAACGTGACTCCCAAATATGATATTACACATTGTAACAACATTTACCCAAGGGATATATTGATAGAAATTTTTTTCCAACTGCAATTCCAGGGAATTTACCAAAACACATCACAGTAATGCCCACTTTTCCCCCTTGTTTTCTGTGTCTTTCGGGGAAACAGGCCCAATCCCACAATTCACTATTCCCACGGGAATGGTCAGGATGGGAACAAAAACTCAGCGGTCACTGGTCTTGGTGCCATAGCAACGCTTCTCTCTACTTCACAACACAGACGCTGTACTTTGGTCAGTACGGCATACCTGGGAATGACCTGCCTGCTCCCACAGTGACCAGAGGAATGAGTCTGACCATACACATGCACGGTGCACGTTGCATTTAATGCCTTTTATATACAGATTTATCACAATATATATCTACCACGGCTATACAACTGTACTACCAAGACAAAATTATATACACATGTATTTAGGTTTAGGAGCTAGGCTGTAATTTAAAGTGCCACAGTATATAATAGTTCTGTTTTCACAAACAGAGAAGCTAGTTCTTTTGCAGGCAAGAGGACCCTGTTTAAGGCAAAGGAAGGAGCCCCCCCCCACACCACACACACACACACACACACACACACACACACACACACTCATGGGCACGTGGGCATCATGCGGGCGGATTCTGGGGGAGCCTGCTTTAATTGCCAGATCCGAAGGCTTGTGCGTGATCCATGCGCACATGGTTGGTGATATTGTTTTTTTTTTTTTATACTTGTATGTATTTATTTATTTTCTGTGTACTTCTACTTAGCAGGTGACATTATCTGGGGAAATATGGCAAAGATCATGTTAATTTTACTTTCCATTTTTATGTGCACAGATTAAATTTAGATTACTAATGCAGTTTATGCTCGTTTAGATTACTGATGCAACTCATGTTAGTTTAGATTTGTTTCCTCACCTCTTCTAAAAAATATAATATTTATCAACACCATCTGTCTACAGAGACAGCAGCTTTCCCAGGCAGTCTGGTGACTATTCCTGCCCTGCGGGGATGAGTCCTATGAGAGAGAAATAACATCCTGCTTATGTCAAAATTTGATTGATGTGCATATGGCATAATTTTATGAATATTCATGAGGTTATGAAAAAATATAATTATGCATTAAAAAAAAAAAAAATGATTTTTTAAAGGGGGGGCTGTATTGGCATCGTTTATTGGGGTGGTTGTTGTAAACGATTTTTTTTTATGGTGGGTCTTGATGCTTAGGGGAAAACATGTATTGGTTTTTTTTTTTATTAGAACATCATCATGAAAAAGTAATGGTATATATATATATATATATATATATATATATATATACCATTACTTTTTCATATATATATATATATATATATACATATATATATAAATATATAAATGTATAGGTTAGTAGCAATAGTTTTAAGTTTTTTTTAAAAAACAGTTTGTGTTACCAGAAACGTTTTAAAAGAATAAAAGAATTCAAGCAGGTTGTTAAAACGTGACAAATAGCGGTAGGCTATAGCAAGTTAGTTGTCTGAAAGAAAGAAAGAAAGAAAGCATGCCATTTTAAAAAAAATGTTTGTAGCGCCGAAGGAAAAAAACTTAGACAAGTTTTGGAGATGTCCATGAATGGCAACGTAGAGAGACCGTAGCCAAGGTCTTAGAATATTTTTTGAAGTCCGGGTTTGCGTAAAGTCGTAAAACTGTGTAAAATAGCCAAGCGGTATATCTAAAAAGCAAGTTAGTGTTCTAAAAGAAAGCCTAGGAGGACTCGAAAGAAAGACTAGAAAGAATCAAAAATAAAAGAATAGGCTATGTAACGTTTTACAGAATTAAAACGCAAAACCTAAAATTACTTTAATTAAAATTAATTTTTTCAGAAGCCCGTGGATAGCCTATAGACTATAGACTGCAGAGATGTTCCCAGCCTGACAGCGACACTTAGAATTTTTTCCGAACCCCGCAGAGGTCTGTGGATAGCCTAGCTACAGCCTATAGACGGCAGAGACGTTTCCAGCCTGACGGCGACAGTACAAATGGACCATTTGCTTTTCGTATGGAGTATACCTAAAAAGGGGATACGCCCCGTAGTATCCGCTTCCTGTCCCCTATGAAATTGACGGACGTTTACATGGTCCAATGAGGTGGATAGTGCCAGAAAGTTTGTGACAAACCGGGGTTTGAGGGTTTGTAACAGCTGGGGAGGGGGGTGCGGTGCTTGCGTGCGTGCGTGCGTGCTTGCGAGACGTTAGAGCAAACTTTGAGAGACACAAACAGCCGGGGGGGGGGGTAGGGGGTTTGGCGGGACATCCAAGAACTTTTGAAAGAAAGAATGAAATGCATAGACTAGAAAATAAACCAACAGGCCTGAAAAGGCCCCGAACCCCATTGAAAAGGCGTCCAAAACACGTTTCCAACACAATGTAAACGTCTAGCTACCCTATAACGTTGTTCACTGGTCAGGCTCATGAAACAAAACTTTCAGTATTTGCACAAGGTTATGTAATATGGCAATACTTAGCGCCAATATGACTGTTTAGTATCGATGGGCTTGTAAAAAGATGTTTAATTTTCGGAGAACTGCGCGGGCTACAATTCACGGGGGTGGGGTTGGGAGAGTTGTGGAGTTTTTTCAAGTTATGACCCCCCCTGTTAAACTATAAAACAGAGGGTTTTACAACATGGTTTACAGTAGCTGAAAGGGTCTGAGTCATTCATTCATTCAATCTTGAGACGCTCAGAAGAAGACAACCATTTGCAAGCGATGTCTGTAGATTTTTCAACACAAGGTATGTGTTACTATTTTAATTATTGCAAAAGTATGGAACTTACAAGTTGTTAATTAAACATGGTGAATGTTCTATTTCTTAATTTAACGGGTGTTAATGTAAATGTATTACAGACTTGGATGAAATATTGAATAGCGACGGGGAACACATGGCAGGGTTCCAGGAATTTATTGAAGCGTTACCAGATCAAGAGGCCTTTGACATTACCGTTAGACAGAGTAAGATGTTTTTACAATTTTTAAAATGTACTTTAAAGATGCTTTTATATATATATATATAATTGGTGAATGTTTAATTGTTTTTAGATACTGGGTAGGCCACCAGTGGCCTAGGCAATGTGTATAGGCCCAGGGCTTAGCTTCAGCAGACGCTCTTCGCCACAGTTATATTCAATGTATGAAACTTTTAAATACTTTGTTCAACATCTGTTTATGTGTTTTATTTTTCTGATTTTTGGTGAATGTTTAATTGTTTTTAGATACTGGGTACACGAGGCCTACGCAACTTGTATATGCCCAGGTTTTAGCTTCAGAAGACAATCTTCGCTATAGTTATATTCAGAGTATGAAACTTTTATGTACTTTGTTCAACATCTGTTTATGAATATTGAACATTGCTATGTGTTTTATTTTTCTGATTTTATTTTATTTTTATTGTTAAAAAGGCCCTGAAAACCCTCTAGAGCAGGGGTGTCAAACTCCAGTCCTGGAGGGCCGCAGTGTCACAGGTATTTGTGGTTTCCTTTCAATCAGCACCCAGTTAAAGCATTGAGAACAAGGTGTGTGGACTTCTTAGCCAATTAGTGACTTAAATTAATCACTTGTGCTTAAACGCACCAAAAACCAGCAGACACTGCGGCCCTCCAGGAACGGATCTTGACACCCCTGCTCTAGAGGGTTGCAGGCCTAAAGGACAGAAGAGAAAAAGCGGTGAGATTTAAGTTTTCTCCTAAACAAAATGTTTGTGTGTTTGTGTGTGTGTGTGTGTGTGTGTTTGCTTACCTTAGACGTTGCTAATATGCCTGGTGCAAAAATTAAAAGTGGACCCTACCATACATGAAAATTAGATTTCAGTGTGTGCGAGTGTGTGTGCGCAACACTGCCCCCCTTCAAATCAGTCTAGAATCGGTACTGCACCCACACACACATTTTACACTCTGTCAGGCCTCTGGTCCCCATATAGCAATATCAATAGACACCGTTAACCAATCACAGATGAGTATTCCATCACGTGCATAGATCATTAACCAATCACAGATGAGTATTCCATCACATCCAAAGATCGTGATTTTGAGAGAGGTTAACCAATCACAGATGAGTATTCCATCAGTTACATAGATCGTGATTTTGAGAGACAAGACGGACGCGCGTGAACATATTTTACTCAGCGGAAAGGTAAGTCTTTGAAGGTTGAAACATATCGCATTGCAATAAACATATTTATAGGAGCCATGTTGCAACGCAACGTAAATATGTTGAGTTAACTAGTTACCACCTAGCCATCCAGAAATGCACGATAGCTCTAAAAGCAAAAGAAAATGGGAAAAAAGGTTAAGGACATTCTTTGCCGTTAGTTTTTATATTAGCATATCCATTCAAAATGTTGGCTTGATGAGCTACGATAGCAAACGATAGACCAGCTAAATTAGCTGGGTATTTTGCTAGTTTGCAAGCACATTACGTTAGTTACATCAATAGTTCTCAAACTCGGTCCTGGGGGAGCTAGCTCTCGATCTTAAACATACGACCATTGGGAAATTCCACAATTAAGTCTGAAGCCACGGTCGGCAATAAAATTATCGTTGAACAAGTGTCGCAGAGAAATTTCAAAGGTACACACAGTTGCACGAGGGTTTCGCAAACACTGGCGGTGGGGTTTGAAAGCTTGGCGTTGCTAATAATTTCAATATTTTTCTTAAAAAAACTCAAATTTTGCTCAAACTGCTTTCCCAGCAATCACTGCGCTCACTATCGGCTTTTTTTTAAAAACTGTTCATTTTTCTAAATTAGGTACTTGTCATGTTATGAGGGATTACTTACCCACTTAAGCCACATTATGCCAGAAATGGCGATGCATGCCACGAAGAATAAAAGTCCCATATTTGGGGGCTGCGTCCCAATATTCTTCACTCCCCACCTCCCTTCCTCCACTCCCCCACTACCACTCCTCTCCTACTCGGAAGTATGCAAAACTGTCAGAACGTTTCGACTACAAGTATTTGCATGTACAGTATACAATGTGCCTGACATTGCGGTTTGCGTCGAGACATTCATTAATATGTAACCATTAATACGTAATTAAGACGTAATCAGCGACATTAGATTAAAACACAAAGATCCATTAGGCTTGGGCGTCCGAGGCTACAGACCCAAATGTTTTATTTTTTACAAAAATAAGAATACTAAAAAATAGCCCTGGATCTTCATCTGTCATTCCGATCATGCATGAAAGCCCTCGAAAATAATGATATCGTTGATCAAAAACGCAAGTACGTTTTGGGTCCTCTGTGTGTCATTCAAGCAACAGATCGACTTCACACTACTCGGCACGTGCGCATTTTGTGTGAGCACGAGCGAGAGAAAGGGAGAGAGCGCACCGATTTCAGGGCTTGTCATTGTTGGCATCTGGTGGTTGCTAGCTAGCTAATTCACTAAGGCAATACTTGAAGGCTATGGATATAAGCAGCTTTTTCAAAAATAAAAAGGATGAAGGCAACGAGGGGCAGGCGAGGCTAGAGGAGGTGGAGGAAGAGTTATTTCCTGTTGCTGTAGCAGCAGATGAGTCAGGACGTGAGAGTGCCACTGCCTTATCTACAAGCCCAGGTTGGTGAAGAAGAGGGATCTTTAGCTAGCTAGCTTGTCTAGCTCAGTGGTTCTCAAACATTTTTGTCACAAGGCACACCATTTATGAAAACAAGTATTTCTAAGGCACACCTTTACATATGATTAAAGCTATGTAAATCATCACAAATAAGACTAATTCCAAGGCACACCAGTGTGCGACGGCACACAGTTTGAGAACCACTGGTCTAGTTAGCCTGCACTCACTGTGATATTAATGTGGAACATGGGCTAAGCATAGAAAGTGGGATGACCTTACTTTGCCTTTGTAGAATCCAATTGATAAGTCTTCAAGCCATCATTTGTTTCCCCTGAAGCATATGTATGAAGCATATGCATCTCTGCAACTGATTTGCCGATTGAAACGGTCTCTCAGCCGGGGATAAGGCACTGGTAAGAACCGGCTTCAAACGAGAGACGTGGAAGGTAGGGTGGATGTGCATGGAGCGCGGCAACTGCAGACGAACAGTGACAGGGTTCATTTTGCAGACGATCTTGCTAGGGATAGCTGCTACATTATGCGAAGGATGTGCTTTGCCTTGTCTGTTCTGTAATGATCTTGATGATGTCTCTGTACGCACTTACTGTACGTCGCTTTGGATAAAAGCGTCTGCTAAATGAATGTAATGTAATGTAATGGGTCCCACGTACCGCGGGGCGAGTTTACGCGACTCGACCCTCAAGGGAAAGCCAAACTCTCTGACCCACCCGATAGGAAGGGGCAGGACGACGGTGTTTGTCAGCAGAAGCCTTTTGACTGGCAGATGCTCGTAAAAGCGAAGCACGAACTCGCTTCCACGCCGCACGACATCTCCGAACAAACGAGCCAGCAGAGGGAACCTCCACATTCCTCTCCAACTCAGGGAAGAGTGGGGGCAAATAACCCACCTGGGCCTCGAATGGAGACAGACCCGTGGAGGCATTACGCAAGGTGTTGTGGGCATATTCGGCCCAAGGAAGGTAACGGCTCCACAAAGTGGGGTTGGAGGCTGCCAGACATCGAAGAGTGCTTTCCAGAGTCTGGTTAGTATTTTCTGTTTGTCCGTTAGTCTGCGGGTGGAACCCGGAGGAAAGACTAACGGAGCACCCAACTGCGCGCAAAAGGAGCGCCAGAACCTGGCGACAAACTGAGGACCGCAGTCAGAAACCACATCGCAGGGCAATCCGTGGACCCTAAAAACGTGGTCCACAACCAGCTGAGCAGTCTCAGGAGCAGACGGCAGTTTAGCTAGGGCCAGAAAATGTGCCGCCTTAGAAAACCTGTCAACAATAACGAGAATGTTACCCTGAGAGGGGGGTAACCCGGTCACAAAGTCTAGGGCGATGTGACTCCATGGCCGACTGGGAACGGGCAACGGGCGCAACAAGCCCAAGGGAGGGAGTTGGGAACCCTTATTCCGTGCGCATATGACGCAAGCGGTGACAAATTCGCGCACGTCCCTCTCCATGCCGGGCCACCAAAAGCGTCTGGAGAGAAATTCCCTAGTGCGGTGGACGCCGGGATGCGCGGTGAGTTGGGAGGAGTGACCCCACTGTAGCACCCGGGGCCTCACTTTAAGAGGTACAAATAGGCAATTGGCGGGACCCCACCCTGGGCCGGGATCGAGGTGTAACGCCTGTTGAACCGCCACTTCAATGTCCCATAGCACCGGGGCCAAGATCTGCGTGGCGGGTAAAATGGACTCTGTGATGGCGGAATTGTCGGACTGATCAAAGATACGAGAGAGGGCGTCCGGTTTGATATTTTTTGAACCGGGACGGTATGTGAGGAGGAAATTAAATTGTGTAAAAAACAACGCCCAGCGTGCCTGTCGAGAATTACGCCTCTTCGCCTGTTGAACATATTCCAAATTCTTATGATCAGTCCAAACAGTGAAGGGATGCTCTGCTCCTTCCAACCAGTGCCTCCACTCCTCCAGAGCCAATTTAACCGCTAGCAGCTCCCGGTCCCCCACGTCATAATTCCTCTCGGCGGGGGTAAGGGCGCGAGAGAAATAAGCACACGGGTGCAATTTGCAGTCAATGGGGGAGTGCTGAGATAAAATAGCGCCTGCTCCCAATTCGGAGGCATCGACCTCCACAATGAATGGGAGGGAGGGATTGGGCGTAATCAAAATGGGCTCAGAACTGAACCTTTTTTTTTTTTTACTCGATAAATGCGGAGTCAGCCTTAGGATTCCAGAGGAATTGCCTTGCTGACGTTTTCTTGGTTAACGCGATAATGGGCGCGACGAGTGCACTAAAATTACGGATGAAGCGCCTATAAAAATTAGCGAAACCGAGAAAACGCTGAACCTGTTTAATAGAGCGGGGAGTGGGCCAGTCAAGAACTGCAGAGACTTTCTCCGGGTCCATATGGACTTTCCCCTCCGAAATAATGAATCCCAAAAAAGAAACCATGCTGGCGTGAAATAAGCACTTCTCTGCTTTAACGAATAATTTGGCCTTTAACAGGGCTTTCAAGACCTGTCTGACATGGCCAATGTGAGTCTGGAGATCTGGAGAGAAAATCAGAATATCATCTAAATAAACGAAAACGAATCTCTCCAGCATCTCTCGCAGCACATCGTTGACAAATGCCTGAAAAACCGCAGGGGCCGTAGATAGCCCGAAAGGCATCACCTGGTACTCATAGTGTCCGCTATGCGTATTAAATGTGGTCTTCCATTCATCGCCCTCACGCATGCGCACCAGGTTATAGGCATTGCGGAGGTCGAGTTTGGAAAAAATAGTAGCCCCCTGAAGGCGCTCAAACGCGGAGTTCATTAGAGGAAGCGGGTACCGGTTTTTTTACAGTAATAGCATTGAGAGAGCGAAAGTCAATGCACGGGTGTAACCCCCCATCCTTCTTTTTAACAAAAAAGAAGCCTGCACCAGCGGGTGATGTGGATGGTCTTATAAACCCGCTGGCCAATGCTTCTTCGATATACAGTGCATCCGGAAAGTATTCACAGCGCTTCACTTTTTCCACATTTTGTTCTGTTACAGCCTTATTCCAAAATTGATTAAATTCATTTTTTCCCTCAAAATTCTACACACAACACCCCATAATGACAATGTGAAAAAAGTTTTTTTGAGATTTTTGCAAATTTATTAAAAATAAAAAACTAAAATTTCTCATTTACATAAGTATTCATACCCTTTGCTTTAACGTATTTTTAAAGTATCATATTTCATATTTGGTCGCATATCCTTTACATGCTGTTACTTCCTGAAGTCTGTGACCATCAACATCAAAAAACTGTCGATATCTTATTTTCAGGTACTGGTACCGTGTTGTCCGTCGACCAATGGTGTTCGTCTGCCTGTTTGTCCAGCGTCCAATCAGAGGGTCGTCCGCGTCTATTTAAACATTTCGCTCCCTCTGTATATAAAAAAAAAAGATTGCGCTTGCCACAGGTGTTTTGCTGTACTGTCTTGTGTGTGTGACGACTGTTTTGTGTCCACACTGTTCTAGCATTTGTCTTTACGACGCTGAAGTTGGCTCCCGATTCGCAGCTCCCGATTCGGAATTGCCGGTCCACCTTAAATCGGTCGCGAAAAGCGATTGTATGCTTTCACGGTCATCCTTCCACTTTTTTCTCCGCTAAATATATATATATATATTTTATTTTTTTTTAAATTTTTGGATACTGCACCGTTTTGAAATAATCGCACTCCAAACTTCCTATGTCCACCAATGTAAATTACTGAAAAAGGTGAAATTTTGAATAGGATTTTCTTGCCAATTTTAGAACGTCTCAAACTTTTGACACTTGGGTATGAGAGAAGAGGTCCTCCCCTATATCTGACCCGAGTTGGGTGAAATATTACTGTAGCATTTTGAAATAATCCCACTTCAAACTTTCTATGTAATCCAATGTAAATCGACTGAAAAAGGTGATATTTTGAATAGGATTTTATTGCCAATTTTAGAACGTCTCAAACTTTTGACACTTGGGTATGAGAGAAGAGGTCCTCCACTATATCTGACCCGAGTTAGGTGAAATATTACTTTAGCATTTTGAAATAATCCCACTTCAAACTTTCTATGTAATCCAATGTAAATCGACTGAAAAAGGTGACATTTTGAATAGGATTTTCTTGCCAATTTTAGAACGTCTCAAACTTTTGACAGTTGGGTATGAGAGAAGAGGTCCTCCAACACCTCTGACTCGAGTTGGGTGAAATATTACTGTAGCATTTTCAAATAATCCCTCTTCAAACTTTCTATGTAATCCAATGTAAATCGACTGAAAAAGGTGATATTTTGAATAGGATTTTCTTGCCAATTTTAGAACGTCTCAAACTTTTGACATGTGGGTATGAGAGAAGAGGTCCTCCCCTATATCTGACCTGAGTTGGGTGAAATATTACTGTAGCATTTTCACATAATCCCTCTTCAAACTTTCTATGTAATCCAATGTCAATCTACTGAAATTTTTTATTTATTTTGAATTGGAATTTCTTGCCAATTTTAAAACGTCTCAAACTTTTGACACTTGGATATGAGAGAGGAAGAAGGTTCTATTTCATATTGTTCAATACGGTGTGGTATGGGAGGAGACTGAATAGCAAATTAACCACCACTACGGGAGGAACCACGTCACTGCCGGTTTTCCTTGCAGAAGTAGATCGGGTTATGCCGATATCTTCTGATTGTATTTTGTCCTGTTGAGGCATTGAATTTTCTTTCTCCTTGTTGTTACTAAGAAAGGGAAAAGGGACAAGCCGGAAGTAGTCTCTGTGTCAGTGGACACACGCTACCTGAGGTTTTAGCGGTCTCTGGCGGCCCTTCAGTGCTACTGATTCGGGCCTGCTGCTAGCCACCTGCGCCAGCCTACTAGGCCTCTGCTTGGTTGGCTTAGCTAGCCAACACTACGCTGCCTGTGGTGTGTTGGAGGGATGTCTGCAGGATATGTCCTCCGCTACCCCCAGTAACCTTGCTATGGCGCCTACGTACCCGATGTCCTTCAGTGCTCAGCACCTTGGAGTCGGGGTACAAGCTCCAGTTCATACATTCCCTACGAGGGTTGTGGAGCCACTCATGGGTCGGGAAGCACATCAACCTGCCAGAAACGGAGGCAGTGCATCAGGCATTGACCCATTCCTCCCAGTGGTCCGACACAGGTTCTCGTCCGGACAGACAATTCCACTGTGGTCTCCTACCTCAACCAACAGGGTGGGCTTTGGTCTCCAACTCGACATGCAAAGCATGTCAACTCCTGCTGTGGGCACAGGCCTAGGGTATGTCCCCGAAGGCAGTACATGTACTGGGCACAATCAATGTGGAAGCCGATAGGCTGTCCAGGGGTGGTCTGAGAGCGGGGAAATGGTGCCTGCACCCAGACAGTGCAGTTCATTTAGGGAGTTGCTAGTGGGCACCCCGTCGCGCCTCCCGACCAGAGCGGATTTGCTGCCGCAGGCCTGCTATGGCAACCAAATCCACAGTTGTATGACCTGCTTGGCCCCTAGATGGGAGTGGCCACAGGGCCTGGGGCCAGCAGTACTGGAAACATTTCAGGCATCAAAGCCCCATCTACGAGGGCGCTCTACGCTGGGAAGTGGGCAGATGTTAGCTGCTGGTACCACAATAATGGGTTTACCCAATTATGACAGTTCAGTCGTTTTGGCATTCCTCCAGTCCCTCTTCAAAGAGGGGCTAGTGGAGTCCACGCTAAGGTGTTATCTGGCAGCCATATTTGACAGCCATGAGCGTATTGAGGGCCTGATGGTGGGATCTCACCCTCTCGCCAGCCAGTTTCCCTGAGGAGCCAGGTGGCTTTGCCCACCCAGGTCTAACTTAGTCCCTTCGTGGGACTTAAAACTGGCTTTTGAGCTGCCCTTCGAGCTGGACGGATTCAGTCTAACTTTGAAGACTGCCTTCCTGCTCGCTATCGCCTCCGCGAGGCGTGTGAGCGAGCTGCATGCACTGTCAGTAAAACCTGTATGCAGCTGGGTGACAGTAGCTCATCGGTCTTTCTGCTTCTTAACCTTGTGTTTCGGCCTAAGGCCCTCTCGCGGTCGTACATCTCTGTCTATGGTGTTGGAGCCATTTCACCATCCTCCCCACGAGACCCCTGAAGAAGCCAGGCTGCACTCACTGTGCCCCGCCCAGGCTCTACGGTCTTATATCTCCTGCACAAGTGCAGTGAGGAAGACCAAAAATCCTTTTATTGTTTTGGAGGGGCTATGAGGGGCTTTGCCCTATTGTACAGCGCGCGGCCCTCTGGATCATAGAGACGGTTCCATGGTGTACAGCAGTTCTGACACATCCCCTCCCACAGGCGTGGTAGCTCACTCCACTCGGGGCGTAGCTACCTCCTGGGCCTTACTACGTGGCGCCACAATTGCTAACATTTGCGCAGCAGCGGCTGGGCCTCATCCCTCACTTTCAACAGGTTTTATCACCTGGACATAGCGTCATCGGCATCAGTTGCCTCCTCTGTCCTCAGGGCAGCGGAGCAACCTTGTATGTAATTTTGTGATGATTTAGGGTTTCTATCACCCGGTGGTTATTTTCCACGTTTCCCACTTGAGCTTGCTCTTCTGGTAAGAACAGCAGCCAATAGTGCATTTCGTTTTTTACAGGATTCGCACTAATGCAATGACCTGCGGTCCTGGTACCCCACTACATACCGCGCCCAACGTTATTTGGTATTCTGTGACCAATACCGTGGTCAGGCAGGGAACCTTGCACCCTCAGGATGGCAAGTGCCCTCAAGTCGGCAAAAGAGGCCGGGCGGCGTACAAGTGGTGGTTAATTTGCTATTCAGTTTCCCAGCAGCTCTTCCCCTCGGCGAGGATGCCCCATAGTGTGGCGTGTTGACCGATATGAAATAGAACCTCATTCGTCTGTCATATCCAAGTGTCAAAAGTTTGGCACCTTCTAAAATAGAAAAGAAATTCCTATTCAAAATTTCACCTTTTTCAGTAGATTTACAAAGGATTACATAGAAAGTTTGAAGAGGGATTATTTTAAAATGCTACAGTAATATTTCACCCAACTCAGAGCAGATATAGTGGAGGACCTCTTCTCTCATACCCAAGTGTCAAAAGTTTGAGACGTTCTAAAATTGGCAAGAAAATCCTATTCAAAATGTCACCTTTTTCAGTCGATTTACATTGGATTACATAGAAGGTTTGAAGTGGGATTATTTCAAAATGCTACAGTAATATTTCACCCAATTTGGGTCAGATATATTGGAGGACCTCTTCTCTCATACCCATGTGTCAAAAGTTTGAGACGTTCTAAAATTGGCAAGAAAATCCTATTCAAAATGTCACCTTTTTCAGTCGATTTACATTGGATTACATAGAAAGTTTGAAGAGGGATTATTTGAAAATGCTACAGTAATATTTCACCCAACTCGAGTCAGATGTGGTGGAGGACCTCTTCTCTCATACGCAAGTGTCAAAAGTTTGAGAGGTTCTAAAATTGGCAAGAAAATCCTATTCAAAATTTCACCTTTTTCAGTAGATTTACATTGGATTACATAGAAAGTTTGAAGTGGGATTATTTCAAAATGCTACAGTAATATTTCACCCAACTCGGGTCAGATATAGTGGAGGACCTCTTCTCTCATACCTTAGTGTCAAAAGTTTGAGACGTTCTAAAATTGGCAAGAAAATCCTATTCAAAATTTCACCTTTTTCAGTCATTTACATTGGTGGACATAGGAAGTTTGGAGTGCGATTATTTCAAAACGGTGCAGTATCCAAAAAAAATGTAATAAATATATATATATATATATATATATATATATATATATATATATATACACACAACTAGGCTGTCAGAATGTTGAGCCAATTAGATTTAGCGGAGAAAAAAGCGGAAGGATGACCGTGAAAGCATACAATCGCTTTTCGCGACCGATTTAAGGTGGACTGGCAATTCCGAATCGGGAGCTGCGAATCGGGAGCCAACTTCAGCATCGTTTTGTCTTTGTTGTCCAAGATTACTGTGTCCTATTGTTAATGCCTCAGGGGAGGCCGAGGTATGTAGGTAAGATGCCCAAGGGCTTACACATCGCAACATGCAGTTTGGACTTTGTATAAATCTGCCACCTAATCATCCCCCAGTTTAATTGGCTAAAAAAATTATTCTCTCCCTCTCCACCTCAGCTGATGTGTGGTGAGCATACTGGCGCAAAATGGCTGCCGTTGCATCACCCAGGTGGGTGCTACACATTGGTGGTGGTAGAGGCGAGTTTCCCCCTCATCATTGTAAAGCGCTTTGAGTATCTAGAAAGGCGCTATATAAATGCCATGCATTATTATTATTATTAAATACACCAGGCTAGTTTTCCCAGGCGGGTGCCGCCTCTTGTAATTCTGGGTTTAGTTTACGTGGGACAGCCAGCCAGGGAAATAGGAAGCTAAATTTGTGTATTTAGGTTAGGGGACTAGGAAGTGCCTGAAATACGATTGCGCTAAGAACGCTGTGTTGTGTGCGTATGAGCTGGTGCCTGAGGTCTATAGACAAGAAGTCCACCAATAAAACTTATGTTGGGTTTGCTCGAGAAAAAGAGACTCTCTTTGACAGGTGGTGCTCAGCGACTAAGGCGACTGACCATGATTCCCTTCGCGAGCTAATCTTGGTGGAGGAATTTAAGAACAGTCTTCCAGAACGTTTGGCAGTATATCTCAATGAGCGGAAGGTGTTGTCTCTCTCCCTGGCCGCGGTGCTTGCGGATGAGTTTGTGTTGACTCACAAAACGGTGTTTTCCACACCTCAAAATGAGAATAGGAGTGCAGAGAGTCATCCTAATTCCCAACCAAACCAAGTCCAGGGGTGACTCGGAACTCGGAGGAGAAGGAGGTGCGTGAGTGTTATTATTGCCACAGAGTAGGACATGTTATTGCTGACTGTCTCACTTTGAAAAATAAGAAACCAGCGCCTCCGACCACCAAAAGCGTTGGCTTAATTAAGACAGTTAGGCCTACGAAGAGTTTAGTGAAGAACGGTTCTGATTCCAGCTGTGTTACTTGTCCCTCCTGATTCCACCTATCAGCCGTTCATATTTCCCTATGTGTTTCCCTCGTGTTGAGGTGATGGTTATTATTATTATTATTATTTGTAAATAAACCTTTTGTTACTTTTTGGTATTTTTACTCTCATTGTCTTTGTAGTTCTGTCTTGCACTCATCATCGCCATTGCCCAACATTGCATGCAGCCACGGCATGTTACGTTTCCCCCATTCTACCCCTAAACGAGCCATCTAAGGGGGGGTTCGTAACAGACTCATATACTGATTTTTAAAAGTATTTTACACCGTTATGTTCTGAATTAGATTTTTTTATCCTAAAAATGATACAATGCTCGACATTTCTACCTGGAGGAGTATTTGTTATCAGTGGTTCATACGAAGAAAACAACACTTTCACGTTTCCAATCCCTTTAAATTAATTATCAAAATGTATTTTCTCGTATTGTGATGTAAATATAAAGCGCAAATTGAAATGTAATTTCTGTAACATGTTGGGCTCTATTTTCAAACCAGCGCAAGGGGACGGTATAGTCAAACGCAAGCTTGTTGACAGCATCAACGTCTTAAAACTGGCGCTATGGCGTTTCTCAGCAATACCGCTAGGATCATCAAATTCTCAACATAACATCTTTTCGCTTGCGCTGCAGTGGGATGGGTGGCGCTGTCTGGGGCGTGTTCTAAAATACTTTCGGCTCAGTGACAATTTGAACCAACGAAAACCCATTGCGTTATGATCAGCTGGAACCACCTCTTAGCGGGAACGCAATAGACTCTGGCAATTTGCCAACTTATTCGTCGTGTAGTTCTATGTAGTGTCTATAGGTGATGCCAACATTACTGTAACGTTCCGTTCCCCTCCTGTCCGTTTTCCATGTTTTCCTTGTTTCCTTCCGTGTCATGTTGGATCCCCTGTCCGTGTTTTCCCCCTGGCTGCGGACTGGGCGTTTCCCTCGGGTTCATTTCGGCTTATTATCCACTTTAACTTCCGCCTATCACTCTCCCCTCTCGTTACTCACATTCCTCACTGCTGTGCTTCGGCAATCACTCCCGATTGAACATCACACCTGTTTCTCATTTTCTCCTTCATTTCCTGCACCATTTAAACCCCTGGCTGGCTGCTAGTCGGCGCCAGTTCGTTAACTAACCAACCGTGTTTATGTCATGTCACGCTTCTGGTCCAGTATTCGTCAGCTTGCTGTCTTTTACCTGTTTACCTGGTTTGCAGTTTGGTAGCTATCCCTCCGAAACATTCTCTGTTGCATGCTACTTACCTGTCTCCCTTCAACCTCCAGACGCCGCGGTTCCAGCCTCCCTGTAGCTGTGTCTTGTCCTCCCTATGTCACCTACCTCCTGTACTTCGGTTACGGTACCAGGATCCCTGAATGTTAGCCGGCTTCAGCAAGATTTGCCCGAGCCACGCCGCACCTTCCAACTCCGCGGAGCTTTCTTCAGCTACAATCCTGTCACAGTACCCTGCCATTAACCTCTGCTTTCTACCCCATTCATCAAGCTACCTACCCAGTCCGGTTCCAGTCCAGCTCCAGCCCAGGTCTTGTCCAGTACCGGTGTTTCGTACACCTCCGTTAAAGTCCAGTTCCGGCTTGGAATAATTCCGTGCCGGCTTCCGTTTCCCTGAGTGGACCTCCCGGTCCAGTTCCAGTCCAGTTCCAGTCCAGTTCCGGTGTGTTGTACACCTCTGGTAAAGTCCTGTTCCGGCTTGGAACAAGTTCCGTGCCGGCTTCCGTTTTCCTGAGTGGACCCCTCCGGTCCAGTTCCAGTCCAGTTCCTGTCCAGTACCAGTCCAGTTCCGGTGTGTTGTACACCTCTGGTAAAGTCCAGTTCCGGCTTGGAACAAGTTCCGTGCCGGCTTCCGTTTTCCTGAGTGGACCTCCCGGTCCAGTTCCAGTCCAGTTCCAGTCCAGTTCCGGTGTGTAATACACCTCCGATCAAGTCCAGTTCCGGCTTGGAACAAGTTCTGTGCCGCCTTCCGTTTTCCTGAGTGGCCCTCCCGGTCCAGTTCCAGTCCAGACCCGGTGCCACTACTCCACCTTCCCTAACCAGTTCCGGCTTGGAACAGTAGGGCACTTCCGCACCCAGTCCGGCTTGGACTCCCAGTCCTGAACCCGTTTGGTTCCGGCTTGGAACCTACCTTGACTTTCAAGCCCAGCTCCGGCTTGGAGCAGTCCGTAAGGGACTCTACTTATGTTTAATTAATTAACCTGTTTTCCTTTCCTGTACAGCTTTGGGACTACCCCAACGCTTAATAAAATTACCATTTTCTTGAATCTGCCTCCTGGTCGTTGCACTTGGGTTCGTCCCGTATCAGGATCGTAACAATTACACTTCCATTTAATGAACAAATGGCCTATAATAATTATTATTAATTAATTTTAATTTAAACTACTAGAATAAAACAGGACAGCTTACAAGAAACTTGCGATCATGTAGGCCAATAGCCTATAATATATAAATTACACATTGACACAGTTGAATCATAAGCCTACCATTTGAATCATAATGATGCCTACATCACCTAATGTAGGCTAATTAATGCATTCGCCACCTCCTCCCGTGCCTTCCGAACTTCTGGGAGACGAGGTGGTGTGGATTGTGATTCATAAATTACTACAGTCCTAGCCTGTACTTCTGTTGCAAGTATGTCTGATTCCTGTGCGGAAAATCGCTCTTGTCGTTGACGGTCCAGTGCGTTTGGGTTGCTCATTATGAAATTGCATGGAGCGATTGCGTTCCAACTGGCTTTTTTTTTAAAGCATGAGAACAACAATTTGATTGGCTACCATAGAGACACACCTTGCACGTTTAAACCCAGCCTTTTAGCAATACCGCCATAAGGTGCGCCAAGATTGCCGTCATGAAATTACCAAATTTCTCGCCGACACGCCCTCAGAGCGATACCGCCAAGCGATTACTCTTGCGTTCACCATTGCGTTTGGTTTATTAAAATAGAGCCCGTTATGTTCTGCAACTGCATCGATAAGCTGAATATTCTGCCAAATGGTCTTATGTGTTCTTTTCAAATGTGGATTCAGTATTTGAATATCAATGTAACAAACAAAGCTTCGAAGCTTCAAATTATTTGGTACAGCCCTAGTTGAAACATTTTAAACCTGTGTCTTTTAAGCACATTTATAATGTGTTCCAGAAAACTTGAGGGAAATACTTGATTGAATTTCATAGTGTCAGAATGAAAAAGGTCCTTTTCTTTCTACAAATTAGGCAGTGGAGTCTTCAGCCAGACTTCCTTTGAAAAAGGAGACTTCTTGCTTGAATATAGAGGTGATCTAATACCAGTTGAAGAATGTCGAAGAAGACAAGGAATTTACCACAATGCCCTTAAAGTATTCATGTTTGAATTTCATTTCAATGGGAAACAGTGCTGGTAAGTGTTTGTTTTAAGATCAAAGCCACCATGCAGCTGTAATGTAATGTCCATCTAGACAACAGTGGTTTGTGCTTGAGGATATTTGAATTGCAACATATTTACTATCTTGTCTATTGATGACAGTTCAAGATTTACAGGCAGTTTTTTTATGTAATGATTGTTTACTCTGTGATGAACACACTTGACACCCTCAGCAAGTAGATGGCTCTGATCACATTACTATATACAGTGGGGTCCAAATGTCCACTACCAAGATCTGTTTGTTTTCATCATTTATCAAAAACTAACACAACATTTTTATTCAGTTGATAGCAAGATTACATAATTTTTTATTAACACAGTCAAAATGTCTCAATATTTTGTATGTCCACCATTTGCCTTAATTACAGCTTGTATTCTGTCTGGCATTGATTCTACAAGTTTGTGCAGAATTTGAGAATCCAAATTATTCCAGCACTCCAGTTGTCCTTTGATGTTACAATATGTTTCGCCTTTTCCCTTTTCAAATGTTCCCATAGATGTTCAATGGGGTTAAAGGGATTGTTCGGAATGTTGGACATAATGGGCTCTATTTTCAAACCAGCGCAAGGGGACGGTATAGTCAAACGCAAGCTTGTTGACAGCATCAACGTCTTAAAACTGGCGCTATGGCGTTTCTCAGCAATACCGCTAGGATCAACAAATTCTCAACATAACATCCTTTCGCTTGCGCTGCAGTGGGATGGGTGGCGCTGTCTGGGGCGTGTTCTAAAATACTTTCGGCTCAGTGACAATTTGAACCAACGAAAACCCATTGCGTTATGATCAGCTGGAACCACCTCTTAGCGGGAACGCAATAGACTCTGGCAATTTGCCAACTTATTCGTCATGTAGTTCTATGTAGTGTCTATAGGTGATGCCAACATTACACTTCCATTTAATGAACAAATAGCCTATAATTATTATTAATTAATTAATTTTAATTTAAACTACTAGAATAAAACAGGACAGCTTACAAGAAACTTGCGATCATGTAGGCCAATAGCCTATAATATATAAATTACACATTGACACAGTTGAATCATAAGCCTACCATTTGAATCATAATTATGCCTACATCACCTAATGTAGGCTAATTAATGCATTCGCCACCTCCTCCCGTGCCTTCCGAACTTCTGGGAGACGAGGTGGTGTGGATTGTGATCCATAAATTACTACAGTCCTAGCCTGTACTTCTGTTGCAAGTATGTCTGATTCCTGTGCGGAAAATCTTGTCGTTGACGGTCCAGTGCGTTTGGGTTGCTCATTATGAAATTGCATGGAGCGATTGCGTTCCAACGCGATTGCGTTTTAAAGCATGAGAACAACAATTTGATTGGCTACCATAGAGACACACCTTGGACGTTTAAACCCAGCCTTTTAGCAATACCGCCATAAGGTGCGCCAAGATTGCCGTCATGAAATTACCAAATTTCTCGCCGACACGCCCTCAGAGCGATACCGCCAAGCGATTACTCTTGCGTTCACCATTGCGTTTGGTTTATTAAAATAGAGCCCAATGTCTCAATTACGACTTACCAATGATGTAGTTGATTGATGGAAACCATTTTCAGATAATTCCATGCTGTCCCTTCTTTTGGACATACACACATTGCTAATGCTAATGCAACTCTAAGGTAACTGCTAGCATCCACTACCAAATGCACTTACACACTCCACAGTGCACCCAAAGCAAATAAAATACGACGACAGTCTATCGGGGTTATTTTGAGTGTGTATACCATCATTTTTGAAGTCAAACTATCATTGAATCCTTTACTTTGTGCTGACCTACAGTGGTGTTAAAATAAATAGCAGTACAACATCAGTAACCTGATCTACCACTGTTATTAGTAGTAGTGATATTTCTGCATGGCAAATAATTTACTTGTAGATGTAGTAGTGTAATATAAAAACAACAGACCCAACTGTCATGACAATGCACGCTGCTTGTTCTGAGTAATTGGTTAAAATTTGCCAAGGAACACATCGATTGGCCCAAAGAGAAATGGTGTAACATTCTGTGGACTGATGAGAGTAAAATTGTTCTTTTCGGGTCTAGTGGTCGTCGACAGTACGTCAGACGACCCCCGGGTACTGAATTCAAGCCACAGTACACTGTGAAGACAGTGAAGCATGGTGGCGCAAAAATCATGGTATGGGGATGTTTTTCATACTACGGTGTTGGGCCTATTTATCGTATACCAGGGATCATGGATCAGTTTGAATACATCAAAATACTTGAAGAGATTATGTTGCCATAATGCCGAAGAGGAAATGCCCCTGAAATGGGTGTTTCAACAAGACAATGACCCCAAACACACGAGTAAGCGAGCAACATCTTGGTTCCAGACAAAAAGGATTGAGGTAATGGAGTGGCCAGCTCAATCCCCGGACCACAACCCCATTGAAAACTTGTGGGGTGACATTAAAAATGCAGTTTCTGAAGCAAAACCCAAAAATTCACAGGAACTGTGGAATGTAGTTTGTTCATCCTGGGCTGAAATACCTGTTTCTAGGTGCCAGAAGTTGGTTGACTCGATGCAACGCAGATGCACAGCAGTTACCAAAAACAATGGTTATGCAACTAAATATTAGTTCAGTAATTTAAAGTGAAGGTAAATCTTGAAATATTTCCTCAGTTTATACAGTAAGTGTTTGAGTTTGAAGAGAAAAATGACGACACTGCTATTTTTTTGAACAGATTAATATTCCTTTTCTTTGCTTCCTGTAAAAGAATAACGCAGACTTGATAAAATTTGTTAATGCTTTGATTTGGAATTGAATGTGTAATGTTTCTACTACATTTGAAATATGGAACTAAAAGCTATTAAAAAATATTTGCACTTCACTTTTTTTAACGCACTGCTATTTATTTGAACACAACTGTAGAATAGCTGGGTCACTTCCTGATGTCAGTGACCCAGCAATATCAAAAGACTCTTGATATCGTATTTTCTGGTACTCCTACAAGCGATACAATAACCTCTCTGCATTTGAATGGATCTCTATGGGAATTCGGGGGTGGGACTAGATGTAGCTGTAAATTACACTGGAACAGTATGGAAAACATGGTTGGCTAAATGGCTGTAAGTCATCAAGGGTCTGACATATCAAACAAGCCTTAAACCCTCACTCTGCTGCCAGATATGCAGTAGATATGGATGGATAACTTGAAGGGTTTCTTCTCCTGACTTATTTTTCCATAGAGTTCAATAAGAAAAATTTTCAGGAGAAACAACCGTTAAAGTGATCCATCCATATCTACTGCATATCTGGCAGCAGAGTGATGGTTTGAGGCTCGTTTGATACCTCAGATCCTTCATGACTTACAGCCATTTCGCCAACCATGTATTCCATACTGTTCCAGTGTAATTTACAGCTACATCTAGTCCCACCCCGCAATTCCCATAGAGATCCATTCAAATGCAGAGAGGTTATAGTATCGCTTGTAGGAGTACCAGAAAATAAGATATGAAGAATATTTTGATATTGCTGGGTCACTGACATCAGGAAGTCATGGAATGCAAAGGATATGCGACTAAGTATTAAAAATAATTATTCTACATTATGTTAAACTGTCCAATATTTTTTGATGCCTGAAAATGGGGGGGGGGGGGGGGGACTGTACAAAAGGTTCTATCATTTCTAAATGGGTCATCTGATATGGATGAAAATACCCTCAAATTAAAGCTGACAGTCTGCACTTCAACATAATTTTCATTGTATCCTTTCAAACTCAAAGTGCTAGAGTGCAGAACCAAAATAACAAAAAATGTGTTATGGTGAATTATGGTGATGTGAATTATGGTGCTCACTGTAGTAGGTACCGATGTACTTTATACTTTTTCATATTTTTATATGAATTGTGTGTTTTGCAAGTTACATAAGAAACACTGTCATTCTTTTGGCACACAAAGTAAATTTGGTAAGGCAGTGCTGAAAATAAAAACAGGACACTTTAAAGGTTGTATCAGCGATTTTGGGTGGAAACATAAATTATTATTTTTTTCCTCACGATCCGCTAGCTGCCCGCCCCATAAGCAGGCCGTCAAAAAATCGCGTCTCTGTAGGCAGCCTATGCTCCGAGATCGTACACAAAAACAAATGGTACTACCAACTACTCAAAACCAAAATAAACAGTATTCCAACCAATCACAATGATCTGCACTAACGCTAATACTCTTATCTCGCTGAAATCTTGACGGATTTACAAACGGTTTGGTTTCTTACAAACGTTATTAACGTGGTTATAATTCTGGATGCTTGAACACTATTTTTTAAAACATAACATAATTATTCATAAGTATGTTTGTTTGGGATTTCGCTTCAGAAGTGACGTCACGTTTGTGCAGATCATTGTGATTGGTTGGAATACTGTTTATTTTGGTTTTGAGTAGTTGGTAGTACCATTGTTTTTGTGTACGATCTCGGAGCATAGGCTGCCTACAGAGACGCGGTTTTTTGACGGCCTGCTTATGGGGCGGGCAGCTAGCGGATCGTGAGGAAAAATCAGATGAATGTGATCATTTATGTTTCCACCCAAAATCGCTGATACAACCTTTAAGGAAAACCTTCAGAACTACAAGCTGAAGTGATGTAACAAATAGCGCCGGGTCGTATTATATATTTCGCCGCCTTTTTTACAGAAGCAGATGCTCAAATTTGTAGTTAGGGGAGTCCCTTTTAGAATCTCTGCGAGAACAACCAATAAATCCAGTGAGTGAACGATCTCATGGTTCCTGTGAGGTAAGATAATTTTTATTTCAGAGATAAATGCTTCACTTGCCTTCATCTGAACCTGTTGTTCTGTCCACAACAACATGCTGGTGACTGTACGATGCCATTTATTTATCTTCAGATGGTGGCAAAAAGGCTCATAAGACCGAAGACTTCTATATATAAACATGAATAAAAACTTTAAATGTTTCAGCCTACTAGGCTACTGTTCACAAATACACACACAACAAAAATGTGTCACACTTTGGGTGACCGTAAAATACCTTACTGTGAAACATAACTGAACAGGTTAATTACAAAGGAACTGACTATCACAGGCTGTTTTTATTGTAGTTATTAACGGGTTGCAGCAAATCCAGTACTATGCCCTAACATGTATATAACCTGAAATATTTAATAGAAGGGGACAACACCATTTCACACATATAGGTTATTCTTTTATTTTAGTTGTGTAATTCATCTGATGCCTTTATATTTGCTGATTAGCTTTCCCCCAAGTGAATGTATTTCCTCAATGATTATAGTAAGGTAAACAAAATTTGTTAAATATAGAGTATAATCATTGATAGTTACTGTACATATAGATATCTTTCTAAATATTCAACAAAACATAAGCATCAATGATTATTGTACTGTTTTAGTAGGCTTGGAAATGGATAATCAACAGATGATTATTTTCATACTATTCTTGTTAAGAAGTATTTTGGGACTATTTTTGTCTTTACTGAACTCAGCCGTCTGCCCATGAGGAAAGCCCTGCTCTAATTCGGAGGATTAAAATATTACACAAGAACAGCAGCTAAGATCATGTAGGATATTAGGTGTAAACTGTATGTAAACACAATGATTATCACTGAAGTAGCAAACTGCCTTGCAATGTGTGTTTTTACAGATATGCTAGCAACCCAAAATATATACAAATCTTACAAAAAATGCTTAAATGAAGAAAAGGAGAAAACTGTATGATAACTTTTATGGTGTTTCGTAAAAACCAGACCAGAAGGAGCTCTTTTGGATGAGGCGTTTTCATTAAAACTATATTTCTTTAAACAACCAAGGCACTGTTGTACATTTAGAGAGCTTTGTCAGTCAGCATGTGCAAATGCCCAATTGAAATCAGCATAATCAATAAGAGATAATATCTTTTTACTCAATCTGAAATATTGCGGTTGAATATAACAGTGTATATTGAATCTGCCAGGTTTTCAGTATGTACACACCAGACTAGTAAAGGCCTTTTATCAATTTGCAGAAGATCAGTTTTATTTGCTTATTTTGGTTTATTGCCGTGGGCGGCAGTGTAGTATAATGGTTAAGGAACTGGCCTTGTAACCGAAAGGTTGCAGGTTCGATTCCCAGGTAGGACAATGCCGTTGTACCCTTGAGCAAGGTACTTAACCTGAATCGCTTCAGTATATATCCAGCTGTATAAATGGATAATATGTAAAAAAAAAAAAAAAAAGAGTTGTGTAAGTCGCTCTGGATAAGAGCGTCTGCTAAATGCCTATAATGTAATGTAATGATTAACATAAAATAGCCCCAATCTTCAGGAATTTATTTGCAATATATTACTTTCAATTCACTCAGATTTTTTTGCCAGTCCATTTTTATCTGTTAGCTTTTTATTCAACAACACCCCATTGCATACATATCTACAATATTTACCAACATAATAATAATAATAGTAATATGAAATATATAAAGTAGGAACCTGTGAGCCCGTATGGAAATTCAATGTAGTGTATTATATTGAAATAAAATACATTACAAAGATATTGCAACACTTCACAATATATATTTTTTTGAATAAGTGAAATTCCTTACATTTGCAGTATATTCCACTGTAGTCTATTTCTGTAAAGGTGAGGCACATCGCTGCACTAAGAGCCAGTGCCTCCTCTGAGTATTCTACCATGGAGTCTGTACATTCGTAAAATCATACTGTGGCTAATCACACCCCCCAATATGTTTTTGGGTGTGTCCTCTGCAGGCATGCTACTCTGAGGTAACAACCCCCTTTGTGTGCGTAGAGCTAGGCCTGGATCAGGGACACAAAGAGACAGGGTGGTGTGTCAGGAAGTATGAGGTATTTTGACAACTTTGAAAAGGAAGACTTGACTGGTTCCCCTTACACTGCAGTCCCCTCTCTCCTACCTCTGGGCTGTGATCAGACCACAGGATAATCTCACATGACAGATATCAGGTGTAGAAATCTCCACACCAGGCTTACTGTACTCTCCCTTACCCTGTCCCTGTCCCACAAAGGCTTTTGCTTTCCTGCTCACCACCGCACGGATGATTATTTGTCTCCCGTTGAACCTCGCCCACTGGTTAGAGTGCTCTAGCACATAATCCTGCCAGCCATACAGGCCAATTTCATCCCTGCCAGTGGCTTGTTAACTGGGGCGCAGAGCAGCAAAGCAGACTCGGTTGTGGGTTTCTCATGCCTGTGTCCCTGCCTGTCATGGCTTCCCTCTGAGAGAGACACAGACTGTGGTGTGACAAAGCCCCTTTACCTGCTAATTGTGGCAAACTGATGTGTTCCTCAGGATTAACACAGTTTAAACTCTTCAACAAATTTAATATCTTGAATGGAACGAAAGCGTAGCGTGCTCAACAGGCCCGGGGAACAGGGTTGGGAAATGCTCTCCGATAATGGGGATAATGGCAGGAGGAGCTGGCTTAGAGAGAGACAGAGGCAGCTGTGTCAAAGCCACAAAGCCATTCCACACCTGCAGGTGACCTCAGTCTAGGTGGAGCTCAATGCTTGCAAGGTGGACCTGCGTGAGTCTCTTTGTTCTGTGGAGTTTAACTGGAACCCTTTCAGACAGACGGTGTGTTTTCCCCACACCGACTGAGGTGAGATCCCGGGCGTTTCTGCAAAGTCTGCTGTTTTGAACGACTTTATAGACTCCTTAAAAAGCCAAGTGAATGTTACATTGTAAAATTTAACATCACTTTACAAACACGCTGCGTTGAATACAATGTTCCCATTCTTGGTACTGCTCTATTTATGCACAGGGGCATTGTCGTTCTGAAACAGGGAAGGGCCTTCCCCAAACTGTTGGCACAAGTTGGAAACCCAGAATCATCTAGAATGTCATTACATGCTGTAGTGTTATGATTTGCCTTCACTGGAACTAAGGCGTCTAGCCAGAACCATGAAAAACAGCCCCAGACCAAGGAGTGTCCATATACTTTTGGCTATATAGTGTACATTACCTTTTTCTTAAGGGAGACATCAGGGCTTTTTCTATTGGCTGATCATATGTGTGTTAACTGTTAAAAGGTTTAGATTGCTTTCAAGAGACTCACTCAAACCTGAATATGAATTGTTGTTTATTTTTTTATGAGAAGAATGGTGAAAATTTCACAAAATAGTGAAATTTGATGTGATATATGGTTAGGTTGTCTTCATAAACACAAGTGTCTGTGATTGGTCCAAAGTGGTTCTGAGGTCACATAACTCCGCCTTCCCAGCTCTGACTACGCTTCATACCCACTGGACTATCTTTCATACCCATTGTTGCCTAACAGGCCAGGTGCCTACATAATGACTGCAATCAACAGTAGCAAGAAATATTCCCTGGAATTCCTGGAGTCATTCAGGGCAGGTATGCTACTCTTATTTTCCTTGGACTGTCATTGTTTAAATTACACAAACGCATAAATCCTGAAAGCTGTTTGTGCTGCTGGAGTGAGTGCTTTACCACTAGAGGCTGAAGAGGCCAGCATACGTATATTTAGCTGTGGAAGAGTCTTTGTTCGTTATTATAAGCAAAAACACCAAATAAAACATTTATTTTGCTGAACACTGAAAGCAGATTATTGTCAGTCTAGCAGCACAGTCAAAACCAGTGGTCAGTAAATTCTCTTCACAAAGGTTTTGTCTGTGTCTGTGGCAGACAAAAATATTCTTGACACTAGTGTCTCCACTAGTTGTTGGATGTCAGCTGGGTGACATCCAATCATCTGTGAGTATCAGCTGGGTGACATCCAATCATCTATGAATTTATTCTGGGTGACATCCCATCTTCTGTGAGTGCACGTTGGGTAACATCCAATCATCTGTTCTCTGCTGGGTGACATCCAATCCTCATGCTTGTTCTACCACTCCCTGGGTCCACCCAGACCCCCTAAACTTGCTGCCTCTGTTTTAACTCAGTTGCTGTCACACATTGATGTCTGCCAATGCCTCTAACTCTCGAAATACCAGAAGTGATTCACACTTTGTCAAACAATTTGCCTCCTTGCCAGTTTTAGTCACACATAATGTGAGCTGCATTAATTACCTGAAGGCCAGGTAAAATGGGGTTTCACTGGCAGGAAACTTTTCTGCACCACCTTTTTATAATTTTTTAAAAACACATGGAGATGAGCGGTTTTGAGTTCCTGATATCGCTCTCAGCCGTTTGAAAGCAATCTGAAAGAGGTTACTGGACGGTAGCAGTCATGCCCATCAGTAATGCTGGGGTCACTGGGGGTAAGATTTTCAGAGGCCAAATACGGCTTACAGCCATTTAGAGATGTGGCTTCAAGCCAGTCTGCAGTGTTGACAGGCCAAGTTCCATGCCTTTTACCTCTCTCAAAATAAACTCACCCCTGTGTTATGCTGCCATAGCACAGCACTGCCAAGTGTACGTCTGTGTAAGACTGCCATCTATGGGTTATCAACGTTAATGCAGGCCATTTCCTTTGGATTTTGCGCATGAGGCTACAGGGCATGGGTAGAATGAAAATACACTGCTATCGCTGAGAAGAAACGTGTCGATTGTACCAATTCCAAAAACGTTGGGACTGTATGTAAAATACGAATAAAAGCAGAAAGCAGTGATTTGTAAATTCTCTTTTACATATATTTAATTGAAAATAGTACAAAGAAAAAATATTTAATGTTTTACCTTATCAACTTTATTAATTGCATGGTATGGGGGTGTGTTAGCGCCCATGGCATAGAACTTGCACATCTGTGAAGGCACCATTAACGCTGAAGGGTACATACGCATTTTGGTGCAACATATAGGCTATGCTGCCATCTAGACAACTTCTTTTTCAGGGATGTCCCTGCGTATTTCAGCAAGACAATGCCAAGCCATATTATCCACGTGTTACAACAGCGTGGCTTCGTAGTAAGAGAGTGTGGGTGCTAGACTGGCCTGTCTGCAGTCCAGACCTGTCTCCCATTGAATACGTGTGCCGCATTATGAAGCGCAAAATACGACAACGGAGACCCCGGACTGTTGACCAGCTGTCTTATATGCAAGTCTAGCAAGCAAGAATGGGAAAAAAATTCCGCTTTCAAAACTACAACAATTAGTGTCCTCAGTTCCCAAAAGATTACTGAGTGTTGTTAAAAGGAAAGGTGATGTAACAGTGGTAAACATGCCCCTGTCCCAACTTTTTGGGATGTGTTGCAGGCATCAAATTTAGAATGAGCGAATATTTACAAAAACAATAAAGTTGATTAGTTAAAACATTAAATATCTTGTCTTTGTACTGTTTTCAATTGGATACAGATCAAAAAGGATTTGCAAATCATTGCTTTCTGTTTTTATTTAGGCTACATTTTATACACAGTCCCAACTTTTTTGGAAATGGGGTTTGTATTTAGCTTCCGTAAAATATCAATGAAGGAATCAGCTGGACCAATAAAATACTGAATAGTAGACTATTTGAAATACAAAAATATGTAGAAAGAACATAGAAAAATACAAACCTCCTCTTTTACCAGACTTCAAAACACAATTTCAAGTCACTTTTTAATTATTGAAATAGTTTATTTATTAATGTCATGTAATAATATAACTACAATAAAAAATTTAACAATAATTCACAGGAGAGCACTTCATAGTGGCGATCCTCCGTTAATTTTGAGCCGCGTGCAGTTTGTACTGCTGCTCTGCGCGAGCCGAGGGCTGTGTGATCGAGATCAAGACGCACAGCAGTATTCACACCATCCAGTTACAAGCAATAAGACATGGAAAACTCAGGGACACCAAATTTTAGGTGACATTCACTGCAAAATAAATTAGCAGTATTTAGAAATTTTACAATAATTCAAGACCCAATCAGTCCTCGCATTCTGAACTCCTCACCCTCAAGACTTGTCTTCGGCCAGTGACGTCATACCTAAGCGCCAGCACCACAGGACAAACACATTTTTCAATGACTTTCTGCTTTAGTGCATTGAGCCAGTGGAATTTCTTGCAAGCGTCTGCCAGCTGATTGAATATGATGCAAAGGGTTGCTTCTCACGTTTTACGGAACGAATGGGTGCCAGTTTTTACTTCGTTGAATGCATGGAAGTGTTCTAACTGCAGAGGTAGGCTTCATTTGACGATTAGCTAACTAGTAAGAACGAATCGGCTATCTATCACTGTCATGTTATTAAAGCTACCAAGCTATTTTCATTACACCGATTCCAGCGTTAGGTAGCAAACCACACAAAACATCAAAAAGCTAAAGGAGCTTAGCTAAGGATGTTTTAGCTAACGCGATATTACGCTTATCAAAACGAGGAGCTACGTTATTTGGTTTAGAGATTGATCTGTTTATGCAATTAATAATGTACTACATAAACTGAAATCCTTCACGTGAGGAAATGTCATCCAAGTTGTAGGTTGGTAACTACTAGCTTACGAAAAACATCGAACATTTCTGAACATCAAACAGTTCAACTAAGAGTCGGATAAGTAAGCTGGTGTCTCCATTTGGCAGGTCTTCCATTGTTGCACAAAAATTAATAGCAAGCAAGCTATCGAAGACGTGGTTGTGCTTTGTTTTACTGGGTCCGTCTTGGAATCATATGTTAGTGCCAAATACGAGTCGCGTCTGCTGCAGAAGACATGCGTTGATTCTCTCCGCATGCCACATAGTAACTATGCTCAGCACAAGATTTGCCCAGTTTAAGTTTGTAACATGGTAAGGTTATGTAATTGTTGTACTGTACCTATCTGTATACAGCGGCATTGGTGAACGGGGCACGCGGGTACAGTGTATTCCCCCCGTCCACTGACTGCAAGGAGAAAGCCATGTTGGACCAGATGCTGCGGGTGGATCATGCTGGGGAGTACGGGGCTAATCGAATTTACGCCGGCCAGATGGCGGTTCTGGGGAGGACCCAGTCCGCCCCCCTCATTCAGGTATAAACACTGTTCTGCACGGTAAATAGACAAATTTTAACCAGCCACACACAGTACAGTAACCAACCTTTACGACTGTTGTAAAAAAATACAATAAAATAATAATAATTTATATAATATTATATTATATATATACACACTGCATGGGGGGAAAAAAGTCACACGCTTTAATATTTCGTTAGACTGCCTTTAGCTTTGATTACGGCGCACATTCGTAGTGGCATTGTTTCGACAACCTTATGCAACGTCACAACATATTTCCGTCCAGAATTGCATTAATTTTTGGACGAGATCTTGTAGCTATTGACAACAGGGGAGTCAAACCACTCCGTAAAGTGTTCTCCAGCACATCCCAAAGACTTTCAATGGGGTTAAGGTCAGGACTCTGGTGGCCAATTCATGTGTGAAAATGATTCCTCATGCTACCTGAACCACTCTTTCACAATTTGACCCCGATGAATCTTGGCATTGTCGTCCTGGAATATGCCCATTGATGGGATAACCTGGTCATTCAGTACATTCAGGTACTCAGCTAACTTCATTTTATTGCTGCATAACGTTGCTGAGCCTAGACCTGACCAATTGAAGCAACCCCAGATCATAACACTGCCTCCAGAGGCTTGTACAGTGGGCATTATGCATGACGGGTGCAACGGCGACTTTTTTTTTTGGCCAGGCAGTATATATATATATATATATATGTATGTACATTTTAGTGTCTGGATTAGGATGTGTTGTAGTCTTAAGTGAGAATTAATATAATTTAAGGTAATTTATTCTGTAATCGCAGAGCATGTGGGACCAAGAGAAGTATCACCTACAGAAATTTGACGAGATTCTGGCGGAGAACAGAATTCGACCTACACTGTTGCTACCGTTGTGGAACGTAACTGGGTTTGTACTAGGTGAGTAATATTCCTCAAAGTGCGTGGCTTTCTGTGAGCACTAATTTGAATCAGGTTCTACATAGACCTGTATCGATCATCTAGGCATATAATTGGATAGGTATATTGTGGAAATCTATGGTTAGACTGATGGGCCGCTGATTCATGCGACTGCTCTTCGCTGATGTCCATGAATAAGCAGGCATGTTGGGTTAAATGTGGTCCTGGATGGTACGGTCAAACATTTAAGTATCGTAAGGGTGCAGAATGCAAATTAGCACAATGCTAACGGGAGTGCTCATAGCAACACTCCCGTGGTGGTTCTTTGTGATGAGTGCAGCGAATTCACACGCAACCCCCGTTTATCTCCCGCGTCCCTCCGCGGGGTCAGGCGCGTCGTCTGCCCTGCTGGGGAAGGAGGGTGCAATGGCGTGCACGGTGGCGGTGGAGGAGAGCATCTCTGAGCACTATAACAGCCAGATCCGGGCCCTGATGGAGGCCGACCCGGACAGGTACACGGAGCTGCTGCAGGCAAGTTCACACACGGTCGCCCGTTGTTTCGCCGCGGTTGAATACGTTCGTTTAAAGTTAATGTAGGCGGTTAATATTTTTGTTTTTTATTTTATAAGTTGATTAAGGAATTCCGTGACGATGAGCTGGAGCATCACGACACCGGACTGGAGCAGGATGCCGAATCGGTGAGTCCGCTCCCCGGGATGCCAAACTCAGAGTCTTGTGTGAAACGGAACGGAACGCCGTGGTGAACAGAGGTAGTGCATGTGCAGCATTGGCTGCGGTGTTCTGCTCTAGTATGTCAAAGGTAAATGAATATTGTTGTTGGGTCAGTATGTGTTCATGCTGTTGGGCTGTGATCCAGCCTTGGTGGCCCATGGTTTGGCGCAAAGTTGGGGTCGCCCTGGGAGGGGGAGCTTCAGTCAGCAGGGTGTCCCTTGGCTCTCTGTGCAATAGCGCCCCCCTCTGGCACCTACAGTCTGCCTGTGCTAGGTGTGAAGTCCTCTGATAATAGCTCTATGGGTTTTTAGAGTGAAAAGATCTGCCCACGACTGGAGTGCGGTCTGTAAAGGCCATTTCACGCTTGCCAAAAAAAAGTATCCGGACGGACTTCCGCAGGGTCCGCACAAGCCTAAATGACATCATAGTGGACCCTTAACGGATGTCCACAGCAGTCGTTTTTTGTGTAATTTTGCATTACACGCGTACCTTCTTCATACCGTAATGTTCCTTAGTCAATGACACAATTGTTTGTTTTTTTTGCATTTGTGCGCTAAAATAATGGGAAATGTTGTGTACAAAGAGAGATTGGTACAGTTCGAGTATGTTTTGAGTACACTGGACTATGGAGGGCAAAAGTCTGTGGACAGTCCACTGCACTGTCCGTCCGTGTACGTGTCTGCTGTTTTCAACACTCTTTAAGGACCTTTTGACTGCCCCTCCTGGTGTGCTGTGAATATTGACTGTCTGTGCTCTCTGTGTGTTTTAGGTACCTGGTTACAGGCTGATGAAGAGCCTGATTCAGGCTGGCTGTAGAGCAGCGATATACGCCTCAAAGCGTATCTAGAGGAACAGTAAAAAAATATATTTTTTGCTTGCAGATGGAGCTAACTTTTTCGTCTCTCTGACTACTTCTGATCATGTTTGAACTGTAAATATCGCTTGATCAGTGCAGGTGAAACGGTGCGTCAGACTGCTGTTCTGGGATCAGTGATCGCTGTACGATCCTCCTCAAAAAACACTCGGCACTCGGATATTCACCTCAATTTTTTATGTGGAAAAATAAAAAACATATAATGTCATGCATCAATAAATATTTTTGACAAAACACTATTCATGGTATTGATTTTAGTAACTGTATTTTCTCACTACGGAATATTTTCCTTTGCCAAAATACAATTTTATATTCAGAACTAGCATAATGGCAGCATTGTTTCTTAGTAATTGTCTCTCGCTTTGCGGCAGGTGAGCTGCTCCTACCTGGGATAACCCTGAGTCTTCCAACAGACCCGTCACCAACAGGGGACGCTAGCCTTGTTCTGAAGGTGTTCTGATTCAGAACCCGTCCCTCCGCATATTAACCTTATTGATCAATCGTAACTGAAACCTAAAGTAAAAAATTATATCATGAAAACCATTACAAAGTATTTGCAATCATATTTCATACAGCTGTCCATTCAGTGTTTTTTGCGAAGTGTTACAGTACGTTACCACCTATAATACTATTCCACAGTTAAATCTGAATAATAACTCAAATTTATCTTGTTTCCTGAAATTAATTCCAGTTTGTAAAATGCTACATGGATTCTTGGCCACCAGGTGTCACTGTAAGACTTCATGCCCGATTTACCAACAGGTTTTTCTACAGTCTGAGGTTTGCCAACAGGGAGAGGAACTGTTGACTGGAAGTAATTGAAGTGAAATGTGTTTTGACATGTTTTCTGTACCAATTAGCACGTTTAGTTATTTTACACATGAAGTTTGAAGGCAAACTGGCAACGGCACTTAGTTCACAGCCGTATGTTTGTATTATTTCTGAGAGAGTGCTGCTGTGTCCCATGTGCAGTTTTATGTGGAATGACTGACTGTGGTCAGTCTCGGAAGATGCAATTCACATAGAAGTTATAAAATTAAAACAAAAAAAATGAAGTCAAACGTACATGGAAATGAAAAATAAACTGTTAGGGAACTGCAACTCCGTCCGTGGTTGTAGGTTTGATTCCCAGACGGGACACCCCAGCAAGATATGTAAAGAATCCAAGCTGTGTCAGCTGCCCTGGATAAGAGCTTCTGGTAAACGGCAAAAATGTAAACTGGTATAGCCTACTCACATGGTTGGCAATGCAGTAGATGAGAACCCACCACCAGTTGGCATGGTTACCTGCACAGTACAACACAGCTAAGTCCTGTTCGAAAGGTTGGCATGGTTACGCGATAGTACAGCACAGCTACAACAGAGCTCAGCTGTGTTTGAAAACGTAGTTCAGCCTAGTACAGCTGTGCATGGAAGCCTAGCTCCGTGCAAATCGTCACCGCGTGAAAGCTTAGCTTGGGTGTGGCTGTTCTAGGTCCAAACTCTGATGCATCTCCATCTCCAGCTGCCGATCTTCTCATTCTATCAAACGGGCTTTCCTCTTTCAAAAATATTTTTTATGTTACTCTTAAGCTCGCTAGGCGTGGCTTGCTAAAATCTCACCAAAACAACTTTTTTTTTCTTCAGGCACGCCGTCACTTCAGAGTCTGTTCAGTACTTCTGTTAGCATGAAATCATCTCCGGATGTCGGTCCCAAACTGCCCTGCCCAGTCTACATTCGGTCCAGTGACAAGCTGATGTCATTTCCTCTTTTGGAATCACAATTAAATCCTGGAAAAAATTATCTGTACCATTTTCATACATGTGCTGTTTACCTTTTGCATAACACCCCCTGGAATATCCTTTGGCCTCACATAAAATATGCAAATACGACAGGAAATGTGAAATGCACAAACAAAATGGTGGAGAAACTGAAGCAGCTTGAGGAGGAGTCAACACAGTAGAAACCAAATAGAAATGGTGTGAAAATATGGTTCTGGTGCACAGCGCTAGATATGAGCGTGGCATGTACAAGTGCACTCCAAACAACCGTACAGCCAGCGCACTTGCAATGTGTGAAATGAGGAGATCCAGTTTGGATGGGAACAGCCCTTTAATAAAAGAGCCTTTGGTGAGATGTTATGGGGAGCGATGTGCTGTACTGTGTACCTTCTCTGGGGGCGGGCACAGCAGGACTGAAGCTCCATCAAAGGCTGACCTGGCCAGCTGGTCACACACGCCTCTGCTCCTGACAGAGTTTGAGTGGACCAAAAGATTCTTTATAAACACCAGATTTTCAGCGCCATAGACTTCTAACTCTGAGAGTTCTGTCCTTGCTGAAGCCGAAATTCTAATTTGATGCATCTTCTGAATATTTATCTAAGGGTGTGGTCAAGGACAACACTGTGCGATGGACATTCCATACTGTAACACAGTACCTGCCGGACCCTTATTTTACTTAAGCAGCAGAAAGAACAGATTGCAGGAGCTGAGTGTCTGCTCTAAAGTCACACCTCACACCCCTGCTGTGGAGCACTGAAGCGCTGGAGGGTCAAAGGTCAAGGGGGGACTATGAGTCAAATCCTACAACCAAGGCCATGTTAAGGACCAGCAAGTCTGGCAGGAAGTGAACTGTTCTAAATCAGACCTGTCAGGCTCAGGTCCTGGAATACTGGTGTGTTGGTTTCATTCCACTAACAAGCCACTAATTAGCCAATGACTTCACTCGCAGCGTGCTTTTGTACTGGCGTGTTCCCAGAGACGCGTGGAACATGTGCAGCCCTCTGCTGCAGAAGATCAATACAATGGAAAATGTCAGACCAAGTGAAACATTGCACAGATTAAAAAGGAAAAGCAGGAGTTCCAAGCACACAGCATTGCGCACACACTCCCACACACACACTTATGCACACACACACACACACACACACACACACATATACACGCACAAACACACATCTTCTGTAAATGGTGTGGATCATGTCTGCCATTGAGAAATGTGACACGTTACCTTTCTTCCTCCCTGTGCACAAACGGTTGGTTTGATGTTTGACTGTGTGTACGCGTGTGTGACTGTGTGCATCAATGCTGTCCGAGATGTTTCTCCGTGGCTGTATGGCTTGTTGGGTGGGGTGTTATTACTGCTGCCAGCTACAGAGAGAGCAGACTGAAGCAGACTGTGTGACATATATCCCAGAGCCATTGTTTAGTGATTTCAGTGACATTACTGGAGTGTAGCAGGTCGCTAATAAAGTTGTTTGCCAGTGGAATCATCTGGAAAAAAAAACAGCTTTTATGGTGTAATGTCATTTTTTCTGTGACTGCATGAATGAAGTAAAACCTATGATTGGCTCACTTTTGCCTGGTGTAAAATGAACCTCGGCACTGCTCGGATTATACCCATTTGCAAAGGTCTGGGGTTGTGTGTTGGGTTCCAGGCTCATGTCAACACCCTGAATAAGATCATTCTTCCATGTCTCATCTTCCTGGCTGTACTGGTCAGTTTCGTAAGAGTAGGATTCTGGGTAACCCTGACCACTGCTGAGTTTGTTGTTTGTTGTTTTTCTCATTTTGTAATTACATCAGTGTCTGGCCAGTAATCTCTTCTTTGGGTATCCAGAGATTTTAAAAACCCTGTGTAATCAAAATGAACTAAGAAAAGGTCATGCAACAGTCATGGTTTGGCTGTCTTCCTTCCATCTCTGTGGTCGTTTCCTCTCGGAGCCACGTGTGGGCGCTCTTGTCCTATTTTTTCTGCCACCGTGCCGGGTTTTTCCACCTCCCGGCACTTATCTGGCGCACCTGTGTTAAGTTCCCCGCTGGCTATATAAGCACGGTGCTTCCTGCTTCCGGTGCTTTTGTGTTTTCTTTGCCTCTACACAAAGCCAGGTATTGACGATATAGGAATTGGCGACCACTTGTTCTTTTGCTTCTACTAAAAGTACACATGGGGTCTGCCTAAGTGAGATAGGAGTTCTCTTTTCTTTTATAGTTTTTTGTTTCCCTTCTCACTCATTTCCTTCCTTGGTTTTCCTCTTCTGTCTGTTTCTAGACAGTACCTTGGTTTCTTCCCGTCTCCTTTTGCCTCTCTGTTTTGTTTTTCCTCTGCTCAAGTCTGTGAGCTATCGCCCATTTTACTGGGTTGTTATCATTTGGCTTTTGCCAAGTTTATTTTCCCTAGCTATCTATTTCTCTGCTCGAGTCTGCGAGCTTCGCCCTATTTTTTTGGGTCGCTATTATTTTCGGCTTACGCCGTTATTGTTTCCCTATCTGTTTTATTTCTGCTCGAGTCTGCGAGCCTTGCCGTATTTTTGGGTCGTTATTATTTCGGGCTTTTAGTCGGGAGTTTTTTTCCCGTTCCCTTTCTCTATTTCCTCTTTTTGATCCCCTCTCAGTCGCGTCTGGTCCTCCGAACCCGACCCCCCCTTACAGCAACAACAGAGAATGCTATAACAGTGGGTTATTTAAAACTGTGTCATACATTAATAACTTGTCATACTGTAATAATTTCATAACTACCTTTTTACTTAATGTGATTGGAGGATGAAAGAAACGGTAAAACATGAGGATAGCCCCCCTCTGCTAATTTACCCCTAGTGGTCAGTATAAAAACTACAACCAGAGACCTTATCATCTTATGCTGTTTCTATGGGATTTGGGAATATCCATGGGATATGTGTTCATGTGGCACTTAAAATTAATGAAACAAAACATAATAACTAGTGTAATAACATTGTGATTATCGATTCATTGAAGTTATTACACAATTCACTGAAAAAGTTCTTACCCGCCAGAATCATTGTAACTACCAGATAACATCATACCTTATTACATTATCCGGCAAAAGTTATTACATTATCTGGTTTTATTACATTCGGTGTTACATTAAACTAATTATTACAATATTCCGTGTTATTACATTATTTGTGGTGACAGGCAAGCAGACATCATTTCTTATGACTGAACGAACTTTCTAAGTAAAAAAATTATAATTGCACAGTGTCTTTAAACCACAGGCATTGTTATAAACCAGCATAGGTTTATATAAACCAGCATAGTCTTAATTAAAGAACAAAACTAAAGGAAAGTGATCTGTTCGACAGCTTTGTAAACGTTCACCTTTATTGACATTCACACTATTGGTGGTGAGTTCAGCTCCTGCTGATTCATCAGAGACCGCCAGTTACACAGCCTACTGGAGAACGGGAGAGAACATTCTCTTCTGTTCACTCTTTCATTCCTACTGGGTCCTGCACCACAGAGACCAACCCTCCTGCTCTCTTCCACGTGCTTTTGATTGGCCCGTCACCATGATGACTGTCTCCCCGGGAGCCGTTAATCTTGACGCGAGGGGTCCTTCATGGCCCCCAAATGATTTTCCGAGAATCGAGTCCTCCTTAAAGGAATCCAATACCGTTCCTCCGACGGAGGAAAAAAGTGGCTGGAGCCTGTTTCTGCTAGGGACACTTCACATCCCACCTTTTATCCATGATTTAACATAAAAACCCTGGACCCACACAGTCTCAGGAGGTTTTGAATGAACAGATCTGTCTGACTGAGGAGTGTTTTGTTTCGGAGCGCTTGCAAGCCCGCCCGCAGAGCTCAAAGCAGGCCTGCTCAGTGCTTAAATGCTTATTGAGTGAAAAGAGACTAAACATTTGCCGAAACTCTCGTTGCTGCAGTTGCTGTAATACTCGCGTGATGAAATCGCGCTGAGACGTGAGTGTTTGTCCGCCTCGAGACGTGGGCGAGAGGTCACAGGGTGCGCTACTCTTCTGAGTGATTGGTATTGCGTGCGATGCAATGAATGCGATTTACGGCATCGCCCCGTTTAAATAAACGTAATCTATTTCGGCTGCGGCGGAGTGGGACTCAGGCGTCGTGTTTCTACAGTAAGCGCGCTGACATCCTGTGCATCCTGCGCATACGTTATTCATTGGGTTTTGCGCTCACCCGTGGCCGGCGCTACCTAAATAAGCTTGCGTATTACATGCGGGATATTTTTACAGCTGGGTACTGTAGCTCTTATACCGTGGCGTTCCACGTGAAGCGTCCATGTGAAATGTCCGAGAGCGGTTCTCTTCCACATTCCTCTCCTCGTAGCCTACCCCTGCCTCTTCCCCCCACCGTGTGAATACCCAAACATTTATTGAGTCTGCGAGTGCATGCCCAGACCTGTTCTTTCTTCAACAAGGCCTTCAGCTTCTGGGTCAAACACGGCGTCCGCCTTTAGCCGCTTGGTCCCCCGCTGCAGGCCCCAACGTTGACTAGTTTCTGTATTGCCACAACAGCTTAAGCCCGACCGGGAGTGAGCTTGGCTGAGCGGTGAGCTGTCACCGTGGCGATGGCGTTATCCTCCTCCAGGCCCTCATTACTCTGGGTTAGCGTCAGTGGGTGTTTGATCGTGGCCGCAGCTCCCCGGGGGCGCGTTTTTCCGTGTACGATGTCCTGCGCGAGGAGGTGCCACGCGTCCGCCATTGGCAGGACAGAAGGGTGACATGGTTTGGCATGACTATGCTGGAACCGGCAAAGGGTGGAGATCCATAAACTAAACTGCCTTTCGCACAGAACTCAAAGCCGCCAAAAGGCCAGCTTAAAGGCGACTTTTTTCTCCTGTGTGAAAGGGGCATAAGGCAATGTGGCTTTGTAATAAATTCCCAATGGAAAGGTCTCAGAGGGTCTTACAGAGAGCCCTGACAGTTGGCCCTTGATTTTCTGCTTCGTACCGTGTGTCCAAATAAGCACTTTGCCAAGGGTTACATTTTAAAATGAGCTGTTATTTTTCTGAAAATATGACATTTATTGAGTTGCCCCTGGTTTTTTTTTGCTTGGTCCTGTGTGTCCAAATAAAGATTTTCCATGGGATTTGAGTACCAGAA